>PVKV010006483.1:0-104662 GCA_004027835.1 Alouatta palliata
CCTGTTGAAAAGGCACTGGGATCTGTGTGATTTCCCATGTGGCCACCCACTGCGCCGGCTGAAACCGCGAGTGCTCATATTCGTGGCGTTTTTTTGCCTGGGAAATCTCCTGGCCTGGCTGCCTGTTTCAGTCCCCTTTTTTAATCAGATGAATGGGCAGCTCTGCCTTCCCGGAGCTCCAATTGCCAGCTAGAACAGCACTGGAACCCACGTATTTTGTATGGGGAACTGCTGCGCCGGGGCGCCGCCCAAAACAGCGGCGCCGGCGAAAACAGCCGGGCCAGCCTCAGCCGCACTGGCGACCCATGGGGCTCCTCCCCCTGGGAATCTCCTGGTCTGTGGGCAATAAAAATCCGTCTGGGAGTGTGGCGCCCACTCATCCTCCGCACTTTCACTGGGAGCTGCAATCCTCAGCTGCTCCTAATCGGCCATCCTGGATCCTCCCCCCACATTCATATCTTTACAACTGGACCCAATGACCTCCTTCCAAAATACTAGGGGGTTTTTTTGTCCAGAAATATTTTGTAAGAAAACAAAAATCCTTTATAACAAAAACAGAACTGGTTTGGACTTTTGTATATGTATTTTGCAGATTAATATATTTAGATTGCTTGTTCAGAAGTGCCATAATATTCTCAGTGCTCGAGGTCTTTACAGGTCTTAATGAAGCCCTATCCATTGGCAGCTTCTGGCTAGCCCTCCCCATTCTGTTAGAGCTGAGGCAGTGTCACACTTCTGACTCTATCACAAACTCATGCCACAAATTTACTGGGACCATCTTCATTTCCTCAATACTGATTTCCTGAGTATAGAGGATTGTACCAAGGATCAGCTTCTGTCTCAAAGGCAGTCATCCTTTGTAAAAAGACAACTCTGAGATGGCTAAGTCTAAGAATCATATTCAGAAGAAATATCCTATACCAAGTAGGGACTAACTGAATAAGTTAGATCAAAAAGGATACAGAGAAACTCTTCATGCTGGAGGAAAACTAGTGAAGCAGATTGGGAGAGAACAAAGAATACTCCTACAGTAAAGATGGTCGCCTGTGGTCACTTTTCTCAGAATGAGAAGAACAGCCACTCATAGTTGATGTCCTGGCTAGAACAGGTTATTGTCTAGGTTCCTTTTAAAAAACCAGTTTGTTGATGTATGATTGACATATGAAAAGATATAGATATTTAGTGTATATAATTTGACACATTTTGAGATCAGCATACACCCATGAAATCATCATGACAATTAATGCCATAAACGTATCCATCACTTCCAAGTAGTTCCTCTTGCTCTATTCTGAAACCAGTCTTATAGCCTGCATTCCAAGCAATGACAAGAAGTGTAACTAAATGCCAAAGAACTTTTAATACACGAAAAAATCAAATGTTGTTATTATTAGCATAACAATGCCAGGACCTGCCCTAACAAATTTAGGGGCAATAATTAAGGTAATCTCAGATATGACCTTTTCCTCTGTTTTCTTTAAACTGAGTGGATTTGCACATTATCTTTTGTACTTTTCAGCCAATATTAATTCACAGGACTGAAGGGGGAAGACTTAGAGAATGGAGTTGAAGAAGATTGAAATAATTCAAACTCTATGAAAAGAAAAGTTTATCTGTCAATTTGAAAAAACTTTAAAAACATTGTGATATGAAGCACAATTATCACTACTATTAATTGCACAGACATATTAAAAGGACCCCTGAAAGTGACCTCCTCTAAAACAGAGAACGCCTTTAGAAAATGTCTTAATCTTCTATTCTGCACTTAGATAAATGTCAAGTATATCTATCACCTCAATTAACCATTGAAATAAGCTGTGAAAATCTAATTCTTTTTTGACAAGATGTTTATTCTGAAACTAGTAGAGGGAGAAACAGGCAGTTGCATTAGAAAGAGACAAGTGTCACAAGGGTCTGTACCACATGGGGAGCTTTCCATGTGCCAAATGCTGATTAGAACTATGGTGAATCTAAGCTAACATATTCAGGGTTTGTTGAGTAAGCTGTAGTAAAACTGGGGCTTTATGGTCAGATTGACTTTGGACTGAGATCATTAACAAAAAAAAGATGATCTTCATGTCTAGCAATGCCAAGCAAAATGTGGATGAATTAATGAAAGGAAAGCACTTTACCATAAGGAATCATATAGTCATTTGCAAAGATGAAGGCAAGTTGTTTATTATAAGCATTCATTTTATGTTTGTTGTTACCTTGAAAAAAATTATGGAGCAACTTTTGATACCAATAATACTAACACAATTAAGCAAAGTTAACAGATGGTCATTCATTTATTCAGTTACATAAAAAGTATTTATTGTGTGCTTTTAAACAAAGAGAAATATTCAAGATGCATTAGGACACACAGAAAAATTATAAAATGCCAATTCTTCCCTTAGAATATTATAAATAGTAACAAAGATCAGAAAGATAGGTGTATGCTACCATAATACAAATTTTAAGAATATATTGGTTGTTCAGCAATACCAATGTATTCATTGATAGTTCAGAACTTTATTGCTCAGTACAGAAGCCATTAGCCATATGTATCTATTTAAATTTAACTTTTAGTTAATTGAAATTAAAATACATAAAAGTTTAATTCTTTAGTCTCGCTAGCCATATTTCAAGTGCTCAAGTGCTCAATAACCATATGTGAGTACCAGTTATAGTATTGAACAGTTCATTTTCTTTATTGTAAAGAGTCTTATTGGAAAGCACTGGTTTAGAATGTTGAAATCTGTCAAGTCACAGCAATATACAACTGAGTTGAGTCTTCATGATGGAAAAGATAGATTTTTGATATATTCAGAAGTTCCGTTTATGCTATTCAAAAGGAAGTAGCATAAACAGAATAGAAAAATCCAGAGAAGTGATATATATAGAGGAAAGAGGAACTGGATTTACTCATCTATAATTTATTAATTTATTTACTTTTACTGCTGAGACAATAAAAGGTAAAAGTGGGGGAAAATTATATATTTAAGTTAAAATTACATTATTAATAAATCTGAATGACAAAAAATTGCATGTCAGTATAAGAATTATAATGTTTTGCAGACAAGCATGTCTTGAAATGTGGTATGCAATATGATTTTAAGTGGTACACTGATAATATTTTTTAGTTTGATAGCTACATATGTATGTTTGTTGTATGTGAAAAATGGGAAATCATATCTCATTAGCACATAAAATCTGTTATATCACTGATATTATTGCTTAAACAAGATTGGATTATTTCCAATTAAAAAGAGTGAACTAAATAAAAGTCACAGATGGTCACTGTGTAGACATAAAGAGTCCTTTCAGGTTTTATGGCCAATGCAGTTTTGTATGCTGGTTAAAATCATCAAATACCAGATACAATGCTGCCAAACTATGAGATCTTGGACATATTACTCACATATCTTTTTTATTCTTCAGCTTTTTCTTCCACAAAATGAAGATATTAAGAGTTACTGTGTTTTAAGATTTGTATGAAGGCTAATTACAAAGCACTTAAAAGAGTGTTTAGCATGCAGGAAACAATAATTTTTCACTATTATTAATATTAATATTTACAATATTATCAATAGTGTGTTTTAAGAAAGTTAAGCCAGGAACAAAATGCAACATGGTTGAAAGGAGACATTACAATCTGAAAAAAAAAAAGCAGTTGTAATACGTATTCAATCATTCATAGGTCAAACAGTACTGAACACAGTAGTATGATAGGAACGTTAGAAGCAGACAAGTGTTATAGACATAACAGAGCTAGAATAAACAGGACTTAACAAGAGATGTATTTTATGGTACTTTTTAGACTGCATTTTAAATATAAGAATGTTGAAAGTAAAAGGATAGAAAAAGCATAATGTGCAAATGGTCAGCATATGAAAGCTGAAGTGGCTGTACTAACATCCCATTAAATAGATTTAACAAAAGGATTATTACTAGACAGAGGTGGATGTTTCCTAATGGTAAAAGTTTTGATACAACAGGAAGTTATAACAATTATAAATGTGAATTCATCTAATAAGAGACCTCCAAAACACTTGAAGGAAAACTTGGATAGAACTGCAAGAAATAACAGACAAATTAACAATTACAGCTATAAATTATATTACTCTTCAGTAAGCCTACCAATATCTTTCCAATATATCAATTTTATTGTTTCTCTACACACATTTAATTGCTAACAAAAATTGTAGAAACAGCACATCAAAATGTTCTTTTATTGCAATTCGAATTTTGAGACCCAGAAAATCTAGTTAATTATGCTATAGCCAAACTACCAAACATTTTCTTTACATTTTTTCCTCACAAGTTACTTTGCTTCAAATTCTTGATGTTAGACTTTATCTCACTGACTTTAGGGTTCTAAAACACATAGAAATACTTGAGACTCACTGGTGTTTCTTTGGGTCAAATAAAAAGTAGAGCTAAAGTACATAGAAGTTATTCAAATATATTCAAACTACACAGATCCCTTATGGATGACTGGTATTAAGGTAGGAAGAAAAATATACAAGAAGAAAAAGACACCACAGAACACATCATGGGTTATCCAAATTATTGGTATATAGTCTATGCTATGTATCAGAGAGTAGCTTTCACAACCTCACACATAAAATCACCAGCAAGAAAGAAGTGTAAAAGAATAAGATTTATGGTTAAATCACCTCAGTGTCATAATCCTCTATTCTTGTATTCTCAGAAGAATCCCATTTTTGACACACAAACTGCAGCAACATTTCAATGGTTCACTTCGTGCTCTATTCTGAATGAATTTCCATAAGCCCAGTGTCTGTTAGTTCTCTTTCAAACTGAGCAAATGCGTTGAGTAAAAAGTATCTCAGTTTTACCATACTTTCTAAACAGATAACTTTTGTTATTGATCCTTGTATTCAAGGATAATTATCTCAAAATAATCATGTAATGCTCCTCGTTTTTCCTTTTAAAACCTCTATCTTTTATCTCCCTGTGTATCCACAGTTTACTATGGCACCTGTATCCCATTGCAATGCCCATTCCAGATAAATATTTTCTTTCATAGTGTCTCCTCTATGATATTTAGGATGGCACAGCTAATGTGTTACAGTGACTCTGAAATCTCCTTTCTTCTTCACAGGATTACTAGGTTTTGGTTCCATAAGCCACTAACTTTCCTGAACTCAAACTGAAATGTGTCTTCCCCAGGGTGTGTAGAAGTTGCTATTACTGCCAAGTGTTCTTGGTTTCCAGTTGCTGCGTTTTTAGCCTAGACCCCTGGTGGCCTCCTCCATGCCTATTTTGTTCAGGAATTTGCCAAGGACTTTAGCTGAGTTTATACTCAGATTTAAAGGCTCACCCTTTTGGTGGTTTCTTGCCTCTAGGTCCCCCTAGTAAACTTCCTGTTACTCTTCTTGTGCCAGAATTCTACCTTGCGACAAATCAATCTAACACGGCTTCTGTTTTCTGCCACCCAAGCTGTGTGTGGCCATAGAATGCACTCAGTCAAAGACATGACAAACTCCAGTATCTCACCAGAAGCAATTCTTTCTTTCAAGAACAGGCCCACCTCTACTCTCCCTGATTTGTCAACAAACTCCCTGGGTTCATCCAGAGATTTGGCAAAATTTATGCACAGATTTCTGGATTTCAGCTCTTCAGTAGTGCTCCTTCTTCTGGAGTTTTCCATTAGGTATTCAGGAATTCTTCTGCCCTGAAACCGAGTCACGCAGGCTGAGGTTTTGCAAAGACAAACCACAAGGTTATACTTTCTACCTGATGCAGTAGCAGTATTTCAGAAATAAACTCGAAGATTTTGCCTTCCTTTGATTATTTTCCAATGCCTTCAAATTATTGTTTTTAATGATTTTTCAGTTTCTGTAATTGTTTTCTGCAAGGAAAACTGTCTGAATTTGTCACATAACACATACACACACACACACACACACACACACACTTGAAAATCCAAAAATTTATTTTTCCTTCAACTACAGCAGAATGCAAAGTCAATATCCTACAAGGCTCTGCATTCTCTAACCTCTGCCTAAACAGTTTGTCTCATTTCTTTTCACTCTACTTTTTGTTCATTATGCTATAGCCATAATAATTGTATCTGATAATCAGTAGGTTGTCTAACCAATAATTTCCCCAGGCTTTGCCCTCCAAAAAATTATTTACTTAATGTCTTTCTTTCTTCCATAAAGGTTTTGTGTCTCAGGATTGTGGGAAGTATAGGGTTTCTCTTCCCAGATACACCTAGATGTAGGCCCGATTTACCTAAGGGTAGATCTATTTTCCTCACCAACGATTATTTCAGGATTGATCATTTGGAAGATTTTGGGAACATGTGAGAAGAGGTTTACAGAGCTTTTGAGAAATTTCATCCCCACTCTTCTAAGAGACTTTTTAGAATCAACTTTCTTGCCCGCTGAAGTTGAATGAGGAAGATCTGTTAGCTATTGGCATCCACCCTACAACCACAAAGTGAACTGACCTTCAGAGGGTACAGATCAAAGGTCAATGCAAACACATTGGGAAAGAAAATAAAAGAAGAAATAAACACTGGATTCCAAATGATGGGATCAAACAATTCTGAAAACAACCTGACCTTTGCAGTTCTAGTTATGTGATTGAAAAAGTATCCTAATTACTTAAACCTATAGGAATTTTTTGTTTGTTTGTTTCTTGAGCAGGAAATCATACTGGCATTCTTTCAACTGCAGAAATGCCAAATTTGTTTCTGATTTAAGATATTTTCAATTATGACTACTACTTCTAAGGGCTCTTTCTCCAAATGTTAATGTGTCTGTCTCTATGGCATTGAAACCCCAATTCGAATACCTCTTCAGATAGTCTTTTCCCAATCAGCCTAGCAAAAATAGTCTCTCAATCACTCTGTAGCCAGCTTTTCTATTTTGAACTTATCATTATGTGATATTATATAATTTCAGTTTTTCCTTTGTTTTGTCCATCTTTTCTGGCAAAAAAATGCCACCTCCTTGAAACCAAACACTCTGTCTTGTTACCACTGTATACTCAGTACCTAGAAAAGCACCTGCAACTAGTAGGCCCTCAGTAAATGATTATTAACTGAAAACTGTGAAAACTTCCCAATTTGGCTGCAAATAGTTTTAACAATGAAATTCATTCCTTATTTGAATACAGTTCCTTCAAACTTACATTATAAAACTAGTTTACTTTTAAGAGAAAATGTTAATGACATTGTCTGAAGTCTATATTGTATAGCTCATAGCTTTTTGATCCCTATAATTATTTGGAAATTTATACTCTTCAAAATATTTATATATTCATTTTTACTATAGAACACTCGCTGCTACTCCAGGTTTAAAAGTCATTTTTCCAATCACTCGAATTCCTAGTAACAAATCTTTTTTCTTGAGAAAAAAAAAATCCCCTTAACCATACAGGATCAATTATGCACTGATATGGTTTTAATTCATATACATTTTATTGCACTTTAGGTTCTGGGGTACATGTGCAGAACATGCAGGATTGTTCCATAGGTACATACATGGCAATGTGGTTTGCTATCTCCATCTCCCTGTCACCTAGATCTGGCATTTCTCCCCATGTTATCCCTTCCCAACCTCCCTTCCCCTTGCTGTCCCTCCACTATTCCCCCCCAACAGACCTCAGTGTGTGATGCTCCCCTCCCTGTATCCCTTTGTTCTCCTTGGTCAACACCCACCTATGTTTGAGAACATGCAGTTTGAATTTCTGTTCTTGTGTCAGTTTGCTGAGAATTACGGTTTCCAGATTCATCCATGTCCATACAAAGAACATGAACTCATCGTTTTTTATGACTACATACTATTCCATGCTGTATATTTGCCACATTTTCCTTGTCCAGTCCATCATTGATGGGCATATGGGCTGCTTCCAGGTCTTTGTTATTGTAAACAGTGCTGCAATGAACATACATGTTCATGTGTCTTTATAATAGAACAATTTATGACCCTTTGGATATATACTCAGTAATAGGATTGCTGGATCAAATGGAATTTCTATTTCCAGGTCCTTGAGGAATTGCCACACTGTCTTCCACAATGTTTGAACTAATTTACACTCCCACCAACAGTGTAAAAGTGTTCCTATTTCTCCACATCCTCTCCAGCATCTGTTGTCTTCAGATTTTTTTAATGATCACCATTCTAACTAGCGTGAGATGGTATCTCAATGTGGTTTTGATCTGCATTTCTCTAATGACCAGTGATGATGAGCATTTTTTCATATGTTTGTTGGCCTCACATATGTCTTCTTCTGAAAAGTGTCTGTTTATGTGCTTCACCAACTTTTAAATGGGTTTATGTGTTTTTTTCTTGTAAATCTGTTTTAGTTCTTCATAGATTCTCGATATTAGCCCTTTATCAGATGGGTAGGTTGCAAAAATTTTTTCCAATTCTGTTGGTTACTGGCTTACTCTAATGATTGTTTCTTTTGCTGTACAGAAGCTCTGGAGTTTGATTAGGTCCCATTTGTCTATTTTGGCTTTTGTTGCCATTGCTTTTGGTGTTTTAGTCATGAAGTCCTTGCCTATGCCTATGTCCTGAATGGTTTTGCCTAGGTTTTCTTCTAGGGTTTTTATGGTGTTAGGTCTTATGTTTAGGTCTTTAATCCATCTGGAGTCAATTTAATAAATGGGATCCAAATGAAGTTTTGTTCAACCAGCCCTTTGTAAATTAGCAATAGTACTTATGCCCCAAAAAAAAAAATTATTTGGATAACACAAGATTTGTTGAGCAGTATGAGATGGATTATTCCTGAGTGCTGTAAGAGTCATGTGCATTTTGTTGGTGTGGACTGTTAGCATTAACCTGTTCAGATCTAGGGATCTGTTTTCTAAAGCATTGTCTTCAACAAAAATGAAGGCCAATTTTCAAAACACAGATTTCTGAGTGTAAAGGAAATGTGTATTTGCAATGTGGAGGCCCCTTAGAACTTCTTTTTTGTTGTTGTTCTTATCTCCAAAAGCTTTGGAAATCTTTTTTTTTTAATCTTACTTAGAAATACTGCAGGACAATAACGCATGCAAAGTAAAACATCATGTGTTAAGCCACTCTCAAAATCTCAAGCATTAACTTTACTGCTTTCTTTCCCCATTCCCTGCCTCTGCCCTACAGCACCTTCTGTACCTCAGCCTTAAAAAACCAATGCCCTCATTCATGATTGAGTATTGCTCTGAGAATGACTTTCACAAATGAAGCTTCAGCTTCCCCTGAAACTATTTCACTCCATTTTTTTAACCTTTATTTCCTTTTCTATTTCTGTATATCAGGAAGTTCCTTTTGACAACAATAAGGGGGTAGGCTGCAGCACAAGGTAAGTTTCTGCAAATAAAATTTCAACTTACAGTATCAGTTATGCCCTGATATGGTTTGGCTGTGTCCCCACCCAAATCTCATCTTCAGTTGTAGCTCCCATAATTCCCATGTGTTGTGGGAGAGACCTGGTAGGAGATAATTGAATCATGGGGGCAGTTTCCCCCAAACTTTTCTCTTGGTAGTGAATAAGTTTCAAGAGATCTGATGATTTTATAAGGGGCTTCTCCTTTCACTTGGCTGTCATTCTGTCTTGCTGCCACCATGTAAGAAGTGCCTTTCACCTTCGGCTGTGATTTTGATGCCTCCCCAGCCACATGGAACTGAGAGTTCATTAAACCTCTTCTTCTTTATAAATTACCCAGTCTCGGGTATGTCTTTATCAGCAGCATAAAAACAGACTAATACAAGCCCCTATTTAAGAAAGTTTCCTTGTTCTTTGCATTAACTCCAATTGCACATTTCACCATTACTTTGCCCTGTTTTCACCCTCCTTCAATATAACCACTACCTGTTTCTCTTTCTCTTTCCTTTTTCTTCTTTCTTTTTTTTCTTTTTTTCTTTTTTTTTTTTTTTTTTTTTTTTTTTTTTTTTTTTTTTTTTTTTTTTTTTTTTTTTTTTTTTTTTTTTTTTTTTTTTTTTTTTTTTTTTTTGAGTCAGAGTCTCACTCATCACCAGGCACCAGGCTGGAGTGCAGTGGCATGATCTCAGCTCACTGCAACCTCCACCTCCCTGGTTCAAGCTATTCTTCTGCTTCATCCTTCCAAGGAGCTGGGAATTCTGGCATGCAACCCCAAGCCCAGCTAAGTTTTGTATTTTTAGTAGAGAAGGAGTTTCACCATGTTGGCTAGGATGTTCTCTATCTCTTGACCTCATGATCCACCTGACTCGGCCTCCCAAAGTGCTGGAATTACAGGCGTGAACCACCACGATCCTAGAAATTGTTGATAACTTTAACACTCCAATTAAAATTATCATATATGTATCCATTCTCTGCTAAAATATAAACATGGTGGGGGATGCAGAATTATAGCTTGAGGATATAAAGTATTTTGTTTTTAGCTTCAAGAATCATCTACGAATCAAACTTTGGTACTTGCTGACATGAAAATTTCAAATCTCTTCTAGAAAAATAAATTTCTCTTTCCTAATTTGCCTCATGGGTTGATTTTATGGCTTCCCAGTTTCATCTGGTTTTCAGTTGACTCATCCCAGGACATGATGACAATATGATACTCACACACAACTGTGGCTTAGCCATTGTACAAACTGCCTGAACTGGAATGCAGTGTTGCCTTGTCACTCCTGTGCTCTGAAGCATTTTAATCCTGGAACTGGCCACAAGTGAAAATCCACGACCTGGCACAAATCTGTAGATCTGTGGGGCCTCAAAGTGCTGGAGTTTAAAATCCTCTACTGAGGACCAGATGCTACAGAGCAGGAAAACCGCACAAAACAAAATCAGATGAAAGAGAATATTGCCAACAGGCAGTAACATTTGGACTGATTTTCACATTATAATCCCACTGGGTACAGTATCCAATTGATGATGATCTCCTTTCTTAGTATAAAATTGGCACCACCTTTTCATTCAATCCTCATAAGAAAATTTATGTAAATAATAACTCCCTTAAAAGAGTATGTTGTTAAGATGATAATGGTACGTTTCCCTTTTAAGCCCCTTAAAAGAGTATGTTGTTAAGATGATAATAATGATATGAGTTAAAATGATATTACAGAGCTGATCTTCCATGAGATTATCACATAAATGTTAAATCAACAGCCAAGAAACTTGGGGATTACACAGGCATGGGCTCTTGGATATAGACTCATTCTGGTACATTCCTCTATTACAAGAAGAAGCTTCAGGTGACCCTATGCCTAGAAGGTATTGGAGTTCCTATCACTAGTGAAGGAACTAGCCAAAGAAGCCAAAATGGTCACTGCATAAAGATTAAATTCTAAACAATGATATCAGGAACTTTTCTTGGGGAAGGATATGTGACTGAGACCCAGACTACTTTAGGAGTAGTAATATGACAAGTAATGAGCTCCAGAAAAGCAAATACATTCATTTATTAGTTTTTCTGCTGGCAGTTTGAGGACCTGAGAATGTTTCCTTACCCATAAAATGAGGTGTCCCTCAACTTCCTGAATTTTCCTTAAAGCCCAAAGAAACTCATCCAATATGACAAAGTACAAAAAAATTTGATAGTCTTATCCTCCACCTCCAATTCAGCCAATATCATGGGTGATCTGAATGTTCATAAATATGAATGATCAAAAACCCTGCCTAAAAGTTATTCATTTACCTCAGTTCTAATTACATTCACTTCATTTCTACTTTCCTTAGATTTAAAACTACTCAAAGCTGCTCTGTCCCTGGCTGTGTTAACATTAATGTTCTGCTTTCTCACCATAACCTCCAGTCCTTCCAGCTGTCTTGTATATTTTGATCTATTTCTATTTTAAACTCGCTGGCAATACAGTCAGTGGTTAAGTGTGTGGGCTCTTAAATCAGGCTGCTTGGATCCACATCCTGGATCAGTCACTTCTTAGCTGTGTAAACTTGGACAAGGCCTCAATTTCCTTATCTGAAGAAACTGGAATTATATTTAATCTAGCAGATACTCATAAGTGCATACTAAATTTGTTATGAAGTTAAAATGAGATAATATGGAACAGTTAGCACAGTGTAGGTGTGGCACATTGTAGATGCTAAATAAATGTTAGCTATTTTTCACTCGTTTATTCCTAAATTTGTTAATTTATTTCTAATTTCTTCCATATCCAGTCTAAAATCTGTGCTTCATTACTTTTTTCCACATAAGACATAGATAAATTTAGCCAACTAACTTCTCTACTCCACAAAAAGTCCGTTGGAAACTGGTGGAAAAAGTATATAACTCTGGAAATTAATACAGTCATTAATTTCAGACTTTAAAATAGCAACTGTTCTATGGATACGGTTCAGTAAGCCTTTTACAAGTCATCAATCAACAATATATCTAAATATCGACTACATGTATTACCAGTTTTTAACCCACTCTTCCAACATCCTATGTTATCTCCTTTCTACAAAAATTTTAAAAGATAATAATAATCCTTTCTCTTTATTATTACTTAAATTATCTCTCTTTTTCTCCTATATTTTTGTACTCCTGTCTTACATTATCCTATGTCTGCCCTAACATTTGCTGAATCCAGGGCACTAGCACAAATGGAAGCCCCATACAATATTTTTAAATATTTAAAATTATGCATCAAACTAACAGAATCTCCTGATTTCACCCAAGTTGAAGTGACAATAACAAGATTTACCATCCCACATGAAGCAATATGCCCTCCAAAAAAACCAGACAAAAGATGTAAAACGATGTGTTTCAATATACTTGACACAAGCCAACAAATGACAGGGATCCCAAGAGATGGGAGACATATGAAGTGAAATTGACACTTGATTAAATTTACTTTCCTGAGAGAATTCTCGGATTATGGCAGGATGAGGGAGAATTCAGGAGATCCCAATGAACTCCCCGAGTTGAGGAGACAGAGCTGAGAGTGCAGGGAAGATGGGCTACTAGACTGCAAAAGACAGACTATCAGAGAAGAGATAATTGCACAAAAGCAGAACCTGGGAAATCCACAAAGGATCCCTTCGAGGGTTGTGCAGAGAGATTATCAGTGTGAGGCAACTATTCAAAGCCAGGGGAAGAAAACCTGGAGAAGAATGCCCTAGCACTAACACAGGGTTAGGAAGCATGCCTTTTCCTACCAGCCAGACTAAGAACATTCATTGTTTACAGGTGATTTGGTGGAGTACTCAGAAAGGTCTTGCATCAATGGTGAGGAAAAATTAACTTAGAGCACTAACCTGAACCCAGTGAACAAGTCATAAAAGGAAAATCAGAAAAAAGCAAACTGTTTCCAAGTAACTTGACTGCCTCCTGGAATGACATTCAAGAATATTTATAGAAATACAAAATGTATCTAGCACCCAGAAAGGTAAAACTAACAATGCATGACAACCCATCAAAGTTTATGAAACATGCAAATCAATGATTATCAAACATGAAAGCAAAGATATCAAGCAAGAAGAGAAAAATTAATGAAATGAAATCGATCCCCAAAATAATGCAATTCTTAGAAGTAGCTGAAGGTAACAAAATGAGTATACTAACTGTATTCAATTAAAATTAAGTAGAAACATGAAAGATATTTTTTAAAGGCCCAAATCTAACTTCCAGAGATGAGCACTTTAAGACTGAGGGGAAATACACTGAATAGGATTAATGGTAGATAAAACTTGCAGAAGAGAAGATTAGTAAATTTGACAATGCAGCTATGGAAAACATTAAAAATGAAACAGAGGAAAAAAATATGAAAAATTAAAGAGCATCTAAATGTTCTGGTTTAACATATAACAAGAAAAGAAGCCCTGAAGAGAATAGGGAAGACAGTCTTGTATTGCCTACATTGCCCCCTCCGATCTGCAGACAGTATAGCTCAGAGAGAAAATCTGGGTGCTTGAGGGAAGGAGAGTAAAAATGTTGTGGCACTTTGCTTTAGAACTCATTGTCACCCCGTCACAACGGAGCATGATTCTGGACAGAATTCCACTGGTGCCCACAGAGGGAGCATTTAGACCAGCTTTGGGCCAGAGGGAAAAACCTTAGCTGCAGTGGCCAGGGTGTGCGTATCACTTCTCCCGCAACTCCAGGCAGTGCAATGCAGAGAAGAGTCTTAGGGAAAAGGGAGGGAAGTGTACAAAGGACTTTGTCTTGCAATTTGAGTACCAGCTCAGCCATGATAAAATAATGCACTAGGCAGATTCCTAACACTCCTCATTCCAGGCCTTTGCTCCTGAACATAATTTCTAGATCCACCTGAACTGAAAAGGAATCTGCCATCTTAAAGTGGTGGACCCAGCCTCAGTAGGATTTACCACCTGCTGACTAACGTGACCTTTAGCTGTGAATAAACATCAGGAGCAGTCAGGCAGTAGCAGTCATGGGCCTTGGGCAAGCCCCAGTACCATGCTGGCCATGGTGGTCATGTATCAGCTGTGGTGACTATAAGAGTATCCAGGTCACCCCTCCCTCAACTCCAGGCTGCTCAGTGCAGGAAAGACTCCTTTTCTTTGGGAAAGAGTGAGGGAAGAAAGCAAAAGACTTCAGTTAGAAACCCAAGGAATTCTCCCTTATTTTCCCCAAACCCACCAAGTCTTTCTATCTAAAAGTCTGCAAGAATCAGCATTGCTGGGTTTAGAGCACTCCCTAGTGCTGAAAAAGCTGCAGTGGGTAGGGGTTAAGGTAATAACCCTCAATCTTTATTAAATTCTTAGAAAGCTATCTTAAGAAGGACAAGTATAAACAAGCCCAGACTGTGAAGACCAGAATAAACACCTAACTCTTCAATGCCCGGATATCAATGAATGCCTAGCACCAAGAACATCCAGAAAAAACATGACCTCTCCAAACAGACTATATGTGTCACCTGTGATCAAGCCTTCAGTGACAGAGACATACGACTTCTCAGATAAGAAATTTAAAATAGATGTCAGCTATCTTGAGGAAGCTCGACAGACTTCAATATAACATAGAAAAGGAATTCCAAATTTTATCAGAAAAAGTTAAAACAGACATTGAAATAATTTTTAAAATTCTTAAGCTGAAAATTTTAATTGACAAACAGAAATGCATCAGAGTCTCTGAACAACAGAACTTATCAAGCAGAAGAAAGAATTAGTGAGCATCGAAGACAGGCTGTAAGAAAGGACACATTCAGAGGAGAAAAAAAGAAGAAAAAGGAAATATACTTACAAAGTTTAGAAGAAAGGCAAAGTAAAAGTGAATGGCCTAAAAGAGGAGGTAAAGAAAAAGATTGGAGTGGAAAGTTTATTTAAAGAAACATTGACAAAGAACTTTCCAAACCTAGGAAAAAATAGAAATATCTAGGTAAAAAGAAGGTCAAAAAACACCAAGCAGATTTGATCCAAATAAGACTACTTCAAGGCATGTAATAATCAAACTCTCAAAGATTAAGGACAAAGAAAATATTTTAAAAGCAGCAAGACAAAGGAAGGAAATAACACATCAGAGTTTCAATATGTTTAGCAGCAGGCTTCTCAGTGGAAAACTTACAGACCAGAAGTAAGTGGGATGACATATTCAAAGTGCTGAAGGGGGAAAAAAACCCAACCCAGAATATTATATATGGCAAAGTTAGTTTTCAAACGGAAAGGAAAAATAGTTCCCAGACAAACAGAAGCTGAGGAATTTCACCAAAACCAGGCCCATCTTACAAGAAATGCTAAAAGGAGTTCTTCAATTTGAAAGAAAAGAACACTGACAAGCAAAAAGAAATCATCTGAAGTTATAACAAACTCACTGGTAAAACTAAATACACAGACAAATACAGAATACTATATCACTCTAATTTCCATGCCTAACCACTCATAGATTTAGTATAAAAACTAAAAGACAAACCTATCAACAGTAATAACTACAACAATTATATTTAAGAGATAGAAAATATAAATACATATAAATAAAAACAACAAAATATCAAGAAGTGGAGTGGGGAATGGATTTAAAGTGTAGAGAGTTTTAGTTTTCTCTTTTCTCTTTATTGTGACAAGATCTAAGTTGTCATCAGTTTAAAATAATTGGTTACAAGTGTTATTTGTAATTCTCATGCTACCCACAAAGCCAAAACCTATAGTGAAAACATTAAAAATTTAAAAAAAAACAAGAAATTAAAACATACTACCAGAGAGACCTTCTTACACACAATGAAAGTCATGAAGAAAGGAAGAAGGTGAGACTAACAGAACAATCAGAAAGCAAACAGCAAAATGGAAGTAGTAAGTTCTTGCCTATTATTAATAACATTGAATATAAATGAACTAAATTATCCAATCGAAAGACACAGAATGCCTGAATGGTAAGAAAACAATACCCAACTACGTGCTGCCTATAAGTAACTCACTTGACCTGTAAATACACTTATAAACTGAAAATTAAAAGATGAAAAAAGATACACCATGCAAATGAAAACCAAAAAAAAGAGCACAAGTAACTATACTTACATGAGATAAAATGGATTTTAAGACAAAAACTCTAAAAAGAGACAAAGAAAGTGATTATGTCATTCCAAAGAGGTCAATTCAAAAGGACATAGCAATTATAAACATATATTCACCAACACTGAAGCACACAGGTGTATAAAGCAAATTTTATTGGAGATAAATAAAGAGATAGACCCCTATACAATAATAGTTGGGGACTTCAACACCCTACTTTCAGCACTGGACAGATCATCTGGACAGAAAATCAACAAAGAAACAGACTTAATCTGCACTGCAGACCGAATGGTTCTAATAGATATTTACAGAATATTTCATCCAACAGCTGCAGAATACACATTATTCTTCTCAGCACAGGAAACATTATCAAGGACATACCATAAGATAGACCACAAAAAACATCTAAAAAAATTATAAAAATTGAAGTCATGCCAAGTATCTTTTCTGACCACAATGGAACAAACCTAGAAATTACTAACAAGAACAGCTTTGGAAGCTATACAAACACTTGGAAATTAAACAATATGCTTCTGAACGACCGTTGAATCAATAAACAAATTAAGAAGAAAACTTAAAATTTACTGAAACAAATGAATATGAAAATGCAACATACCAAACTCTAGTGAGTACAGCAAAAGCAGTACTAAAAGGAAAGTTTATAGCAATAAACCCCTACATCAAAAAATAAAAAGACTTCAAAAAAAAAAAAGAAATGATGCACCTTTGAGGACTAGAAATGCAAGCGCCTAACAAACCAAAAATTAGTAGAAGAAAAACAATAATAAAAATCAGAGCAGAAATAAAAGAAATCAAGACAAAAAAAATACAATAGATAAACAAAATGAAAAATTTGCTTTTCCAAATTGGAAAAGAAAAAGTCAAAAGTCAAACTATCTTTGTTTGCAGACAATACGATTTTATATTTTAAAAATCCTAAGGACTCCACCAAAAAATTATTAGAACTTTTAAATGCTTTTAGTAAAGTTCACAGATATAAAATCAGCATACAAAAATCAGTAGTATTTCTACATGCCAATAGTAAACAATCTGAAAAGGAAACCAAAAAAGTAATCCTATTTACAATATCTATAATTAAAATAAAATGCCTGAGAATAAATTTAAATTTAACCAAAGAAATTAAAAATTTCTACAGTGAAAATTATAAAACATTGATGGACTGGGCGCAGTGGCTCAAACACTTTGGGAAGCAGAGGCAGGGAGAACGCTTGTGCTCAGGAGTTTGAATCTAGCCTGGGCAACATGGTGAAACCCTATCTCTACCAAAAATACTACTACTTGGGAGTAGTAGCTAAATACTACTACTAAATACTAGTAGTAGCTAAATACTACTCCCAAAAATAGCTACTTGGGAGGCTGAGGTGGGAGTATCGCTTAAGCCCGGGAAGGCAGAAGTTTCAGTAAGCCAAGATCATGCCATTGCACTCCAGCCTGGGTGACAGAGCCAGGCCCCATCTCAAAAAGAAAACCATTGATGAAAGAAATTGAATAGATCACAAAACAAGAAAGATATTTTACATTCATTAATTGAAAGAATCAATATTGTTAAATTGTCCATACTACCCAAAGCAATCTACAGATTCAGTGCAATCCTTATCAGAATAACAATGACACTCTTCAGAGAAGAGTGTCCTGCTTTTCTTTTCCTCTTTGCAGATTTTATTCTCCCTAACACACTTTGTTTTATGTAGTAGCCCTTTGAATGTTATCAATACCTAGGCTTCCATTCCTAGCCTTGACATTAAGAGAACTTCTTTGTGAAGTCACACACATTCATAATTTCAATTATGATTAGTATAGTATATGCCCACATTTCTTACTTGGAAGACTTTAGTCATATCTTTAGAGACATTTCTGTTTTCAAACTCATGTTTTTTTTTTTTCTCATCTCTTTTCCATGCTGCAGCTTTAATAATGTTTCTAAAATGTTCATTTGATATTAACCATTTAATACTTCTCCACTACCGTCAGGGTAATTACTACTTCCTAGCCATGGTGGACAGGTGCATTCTCCTTCAGTTCTTGCCTACTTTACCAGCTTCACTTGTCATCACTCACCTGTGTACTGTGCATAACATCTCTCACCTAAAATATTCACCCATCCCTCTGCCTACAACGCCCGTTTTACAGTTTATTAACTACACAGCTTCTCACATTCATGTTGCTGTCAGCATCCCTTAAATTAAGTTTTGTTGTATGAGTATTGCCCATTCTACATCACATACAGATTTAGAAAGTAATAATAGTAATGACAACTACCTTTTATTGAATGCTTATCCTGCAGCTCACCTAATTGCTTCAACCACTCTATAAGATAGATAATAGTACTCTTATCCGTATTCTGTGATATTGAAAGTGGATTGTATTAGTCTATTTTGTGTTGCCATAAAGGAACACCTAAGGCTGGGTAATTTATAAAGAAAAGAAGCTTATTGAGTTCACAGTTCTGCCTATACAAGAAGGGTAGCACCAGCAACTGCTTCTGGTGAGGGCCTCAGGAAGCTTCCAGTCATTGTGAAAGATGGAGAGCAGGCATGTCACATGATGAAAGATAAAGCGAGAGAGACAGGGAGGTGCCAGGCTCTCTTTAACAATCAGATTTCATGGTAACCGATAGATCAAGGGCTCACTCATTTCTGCAAGGACTGCAGCAAACACCTGTGATGAGGCATCCACTCCCAAGGCCCAAACACTTTCCACACTGGGGATCAAATTTTAACATGAGGTTTGGAGGGGATGAATATCCAAACTGTGTCACACGCTTAGAAAGTTTAATGACTTATATACAGCTAACAATACAAGAGTCAGGATTGCAACTCAAGGCTATCTGACTAGTAAGCCTGATATCGTCAACTTTACAAAATTCTTTCCTTAGTCCTTCCATCACATAAAGCATATTTTTATAATAGATATGATTAGAGTTTCATTGAAATACTTCATTATTATCTCTACTTCACTTAATTAAGGGGATCTTGAAAGCAAGGATTTTCTGTCAAGATAAGCTAAGTTAAGCTCCAATAATAACCCCTAAAATCTCAGTAGTTCAATACTCTCATCCTACTTTTCCAACATTGGCCAGCAGAATAACTGTGTTTTTTGTGGTCATTCAGAGCCTCAGGCTCCCTCTTGACATATGCTTCCATGACAGGGACGTAAAAGGCTTGCAGAGTCAGGCACAAGCAATTAAATTTTAACAAGTAAGTAACAAATTCACATGTAATGGTAAGGAGGTGAACAAACGCAATCAATAATACCATACATTTATAAACAGAAAGTGAGAATATTATGAATAGCACTAATGAGTATCACAAATTTTGTTTTTTTTATATTTGCTTCCTCTGCCTGGTACAGTTTTAGTGCAAAGTAGTAGTTGACTAATAAGTTTAAGTTTGTTGAATGAATAAACTGGTACCTAAAATAAAATACCTTTCCAGAATCCAGACATGTGGGGTTGAAAGACTGGGGTGAAGGGGGGGCGGGAGTTGAAGCCTAAATCATCTGAGTTAGTTTTCCTAAATAAAGAAGCATGGTACAGAAAGCAATATCCATCCAGATGACAAAGGGAAGTATTTCTCAAGAGAGTTTGCCCTTATTTTCTTAGACAACAAGCATTGTAAGAATCCTTAAGAGAAGCTTGAGGGGAATTTATTCTGAATTTGAGTTTACTGAGCTGGTAGAATTTATTAGAACTGGTCCTTTGCATGTGTCTTTCAATTTCTGGAGGAAGTTTAGGATGAATTTGTTTTACATCTCAATATCACATTCAGTAAAGAGCAATAAACAGCCAAGAAACCTGCCTAATTTAAACTCACCCTGAAAATGTCTGTGAAAATTGAGAAGGTTGCTTTCCCTCTTAGTCTCACTATTTCTTCATTTTAAAATACAATAATTAAGCTGGGTGTGAGGACACAAGCCTGTGGTCCCAGCTACTTGGGAAGCTGAGATAGGAGGATCTTTTGAGCCTGGGAAGTTGAGGCTGCAGTGAGCTGTGATCATGCCACTGCACTCCATCCTGGGTGATGGAGTGAGACCCTATCTCAATAATAAATAAGTAATATAATATGATATAATAATTAATGTATAATTATTTTCAGATTCAATATTTTTTTCTTTAATCTTCTGATGCTGTAATTGTGGAGTATAACGTGCTTGTATTGAGCATTAAACAAAAACCTCAAACACATATTTCACATGATCTTGCCATTTGCTTTACTATAATTTATATGATCAAATATAAGATAATTTTTTTCCAAAAATGATATCTCAAAAAAATGAATTAGTTTAAAATCAATTTTTTCAAAGGGTGCATTCTCAATTCCTGTGTCTTGAATAGCATTTTAGGGATCGAATGAACACATTAGTTCAAAATCACCTTCGTCAAGGTGAAGATGAGAGAAGCGCATGTATTCAGTTAGATATATAGATGAGAGAGAGAGTTAACATGAACTCACTAACAGTAAAACATTTAGTAAAAACTAAAACATTTTTATCATTTTAGTTTGTTACATAACTAAAACAGCCAAAAAAAAAAAAGGACTTACCAAAAATTAGCATATATTTAATAATGATTCCTGGAGTCTGACCACACAATATTCAACTGTTGGCTAATGTGGTAAACAAGATTCCTTTAAAAGCAATATAATAAATGGTTGTATTGTGGAGATTAAGGAAAATAATAAAAGTTTTAATGCTATGTAAATGAATACTTGTGGCTTGCAACAAAATTTCTGGTAACACCATTATAAATAGATACAAAACTATAAATGATGAACTCTGAAAATCTAGTGACTCAAAAAAATGTTTCCTTTGATGAAAAGCCAATGTTTCATTAGATATGGAATTTTTTCATATTAAACTTTTAACATAAATGTAATAGATATGAAAATATGTGGTATAAATATATCTTTGTAGCTAAATAAATTGGCCTTCTAATAGAAAAATAGAGTATTATCTTACATTTAGTGTAAGATACATTTGTATTGGACATAAAAGCTTTAACAGATTATAATATTTGACATGGGAAATGACTATATATTGTTAAACAACATTTTTTATTAGACAGTATACAATGTGATATCATTCCTGTAAAAATGTCTACCCACACAAAGCTACACGTGGTAAGGTGTTTACCAACATATTGACTATGGTTATCACAAGACAATGGGATGGGATCGGGGATAACCTTTTTGTTTTGGGTTTTTGTCTCTGTCTGAATTTTCTACAATGTATATTATAATGATTTTGAATTTTGAAAAAAAGAAATCAACATCTTCTTTAAAGCCACATCTACTTGGCACCTCATTATTTGATCTACAAAAACAGATGTATTTATCCAATAAGATGTCATTGATTTGTAGCAGTCCTGTCTTGTGTATTATTTTTAATTTCCATCTCTAGTCTATAATTTTAATACAATGAAACTTTCTGTCTCTGAATTGGTTACTAAAGGATAAGAAAAATTCCATATTTATTATATATGTTCAAGTAATAAAATACATTTAGTGAGGCAAGCGAATCCAGTGATGAGCATTTCTTCATGTTCTAATATTAGATAAGTAACTCAGTTTTGGTCATTGCCTTATTCCTAATTCATCAGAGTTAATGGTATTCTTATTCCTCAGATGAGAATTCAGAGTTCTGTGTTGATGATTACAGGAAGAAGTATCAAACTACATTGTCTATCCTGCAAGCTCTGCTCTCTTCTTTGGATCCTAAAACGTGAGTGTGGCATGTTTACTAGGGGTAAGAGTTGGGAAAGTGAAGTACAGTGACCAACAGATCATACAGGAACCTAGAGACCTTTAGCAGCAGCCCTCGATCTTAAAGAAACATATTGACAAGGGCTGTCTGGATATGCCTTCTGTTTCAAAATCTATAGCTTTACATTTTCACTCAATGTCCTCTGTGGTTTCTTTATGTTTATTTTGGTTCTTTGTTGTAATTTGTCTCTTAAAGATAAAACCTGAAAGGTAGTCTGATAAGCTTTTCTTTCAACATCTGGTGTTTACTACAACTCTGTGAAGTTGATTTTTTTTTTTTCATCATCTTTGAATTTAGTGTATTGGTTCCCTTAAGACCAACAATTGCACAGACATTGCAGTAAAATAAAATACTCATTTTCCAAATTTTCTCTTTTGCCCGTGTCATCTTTTTGCCTTCTTCTCATCTCAATAAACAAGAAGACAGTCCTAGCAATGAATTCCTCAGAGAAGGTATGCCAATTAATAAACCAGATTATACTTAGAGTTGAGCCACTCTACAAAAAAATATATATATATTTTCTTCACAAGGAGATTAAGGTCTTCATGAGGAGTTAAAATCAGTTTAGGAAACAATTAAGGTATAAGCTAAAACTGAATTGGTAGCTCAGAGAAAGAGAAAAATGAAAAAGAAGAAAGCACAATGGAGAATCTGGCCTTTCAGGAAAGGAAGCAAGTTTCATGAGAAAGGGATAGTTACCAGAATGTCCTCAGCTAGAGAAAGAGCATGGGGAGAGGGTAAAAGTTCATGTGTTGGGATGCAGTGATCAATTCTTCCTAGTAAAGTCTATGTTTAAATACTGAAAATGAAGGCACTTAATGAAAGGAAAATCATACATTCATTTTATTAAGCAGTGGTGACAAGAAGGTGCTTAAGGATTATGGATGATCTTGAAAACCAGACACAAAAGTACGGCCTTGTATAATAAACTTGAGCTACCAAAGTATTGTAAGAAGTTATCCATCAAACCAAAATTACCATTTTTTGCTCAATATCACTAATCCTCAGGGAAATGCAAATGAAAACTACAATGAAACACCACTTTACTCCTGCAAGAATGGCCATAATTTGAAAAAACAAAACAAAACAAAAAACAGGAATTGGCATGGATGTGGTGAAAAGGGAACTTTTGACACTGCTGGTGGGAAGGTAAATTAGTAAACCAGTATGGAAAATAGTATGGAGACTCCTTAAAGACTAAGAGCAAGTTTACCATTTAATTCAGCTATCCCACTACTGGGCATCTACCCCCCAAAAAAGAAATTATATGAAAGAGACACATACACATACATGTTTACTGCAGCTCAATTTGCAATTGCAGGAATATGGAACCAACCTAAGTGCTCATCAACCAATGAATTGATAAAGAAAATCTGCCATATATACACCATGGAATACTACTCAGCCATAAAAAAGAATGAAATAGTGTCTTTTGCCGAAACTTGAATGGACTGGAAGCCATTATTCTGAGTGAAGTAACTCAGGAATGGAAAACCAAGTACCATATCTTCTCTCTTATAAGTGGGAGCTAAGATTTGAAGATGCAAAGATATACAGAGCAATATAATGGACTATGAAGGGGAAGTTGGGAGTGAGGTGAAGGATGAAAGACAACATATTAGGTATAGTGTACACTGCTCAGGTGAGGGATGCAATAAAATCTCAGAACTCACCACTCAAGAACTCATCCGTGTAACCAAAAACCACCTGCACCCCAAAAACTATTGAAATTAAAAAATAATAAAATCATAATTTTTATATTAAATTGGCAATTAACTGAAAAAAGAATGGAAAGGGGGGAAGAAACATCAAGAAAATTTGGCGAATTGATGCAGTAATCTGGGTATGAGGAAATAGAACCTGGATTCGGGTGGTCATGATAATGGAGCAAAAAGAGCATCTCAAGAAAACAATTCAGGAATAAAAATCGTAATTGGTGACATATTGAGAAAAGGCAGAAATGTAAAAACATAAAAGAGTTGGATATATCCAGAAGCATAAAAGGATTGTGGTACAACTGGCAGAAACAGAAACATTGAGATGGGGTTCATTTCACAGGATTTGTACAAGTACATATTCTTTTTACTATTTTTTGGTTCCCTAAGTAACTGATGGTCAGTATAAAGGACTTTGTTTACTGACTTCAGAGTGTTGCCAAAGAAAAGAGGTTTTTCTGGCCACTCATTTATTAAGAGAGTGTTTACACAAAAGAATATAAAAGGGTTTTTAGGAAACTCTAAAATGATATTTTCCAATATAAAGAGTTGAATGTTCTCATTACTCTTTAGATATATCTGCTAAGTCTATGTTAGCAGATCTATCTAAAACATACAAATTTCAGATATATCTAAACATATTATAAATCTTATATATTTCAGATATATCTAAAACATATGATAAATCTTAATGTCATCTAAGTAAGACAGAAATGTTAGCTTCTCTGTCTAACTTAGATGATATTAAGATTTATCATATGTTTCACTTAACTTAGAATAAAAAACAAATATGTATATTTTCCATAGTGTCTTCTGGCTTCACATGTACATCCTCTGAGTTTTTAAAGTTCTTTTGAAGTCTAAGTAGAATAGGCAATACACTGTGTTCCCTGATATCATTTTGAAATTGTCTGACCCATTATTACACAAAGATGAGCGTTTCACTTAATAAAGCCTTAGAGTAACACAATTTGTTACAGCATAATTAAAGATGGACACATCTGTTCCATTTTAATTCAAACCCCTTTGAACATAATTACATAAAGCTGCAAGAACAGAAATTCTCAGTCTTAGATATTTACAATAAAAAAACATCATTCTGTCTGCAGAAACTACATGGTCAAAGGACAATTTGTAAAATGAAATCAAATAGATGTCTCTCACTCTGTATCAAAGCATGAAATAAAGTGAAGGCACCAGATTAAAGTACTGTCCCCATATGAAAGCTGTATTTAGTTAAGGAAACCCAGGTGAAAGACAGTCTTTTTGGAAACTATTAGCATTCCATCTTTGTGGAGGGGTGCTATTTCTATATATTCTCTTAGTCCATAGATAGATAAAAGAGTAACAAATACTTAGAATAAAGGGAAAACAAATACAGGAGATACTCAGCATGTATATGTTACCTTTCAACTGCCTAATAAATTCTAAATTTTCAGTCATATTCAATGTATAGAGGATATACAAAAGAGTAAATCATCTCGATAAGGCCTTTATATCCAAAATACAGGTATACCTTGGAAATACTGCCTGTTTTGTTCCTGACCACTGCAACCAAGCAAATATTAAAACAATGTGAGTCTAAATAATGTGTTGGTTTCTTAGGACGTACAAAAGTTATGTTTATACTACATGAGTCCATTAATTATGCAAGAGCATTACGTCTAGAAAAGTGTGCATACTTTCATTTAAAATATTTTGTTGCTAAAAATTACCAACAATCATCTGAGCCTTCCATGAATGAGAATCTTTTTGCTGATGGAGGCTTTTGCCTCAATGTGGATGGCTGCTGATTAATAAGGGTAATGTTTGCTGAATGTTGGGATGACTGGCAATTCCTTAAATAAGGCAAACAGTGAAGTTTGTTGCATTGACTTCACAAATTATTTCTCTGTAACATGCAACGATGTTTGATAGCATTTACCCCGTTAGAACTTCTTTCAAAATTGGAGTGAATCCTCTCAAACTCTGCTATTGCTTGTTCAACTAAGTTAGTGTAAATCCTTCATTGCTCTTTCAGAAACGTTCCTAGCATCTGCACCAGGAGTAGACAAGAAACCTCTTTCTTTGCTCATCCATAAGAAGCAACTCCTCATCCACTCAAGTTTTATAATGAAATTGCAGCAATTGAGTCATATCTTCATGCTCCACTTGTATTCTAGTTTCTGGCTATTTCCACTGCATCTGCAGTTACTTCCTCCACTGAAGTCTTAAATTTCTCAATGTCATCCATGAGGGTTGGAATCAACTTCTTCCAAATTCCTGTAAATAGTGATATCTGACTATCTGTCCTCCTTCCATAAATCATGAATATTCTCAATGATATCTAGAATGATGAATCTTTTCAAAAAGATTTTTAATTTAATTTTCCTAGACCCATCAGAGGAATCACTATCTATGTTGCTATAGCCTCTCAAAATGTATTCCTTAAATAACAAAACTTGGAAGTCTAAATTATTCCTTAATCTATGTGTGGCAGAATGGATACTGTATAAGCAGGCATAATAACAATATTAGTCTCCTTGTACAATTTCACCAGAGCTCCCGAGTGGCCAGATACCCTTTTTTTATTCTTTATTATTTTTTTATTATACTTTAAGTTCTGTGGTACATGAGCAGATCATGCAGGATTGTTACACAGGTATGCACATGCCATGGTAGTTTGCTGCATCCATCCCCCACCATTTATATTAGGTATTTCTCCTAATGTTATCCCTCCCCAATATTGTGAAAATATTGTGAAAAATATTGAAATTTCTTTTTTCTGAGCTGTAGGTCTCAACGTTGGGATTAAAATATTTAGTAAATCACACTGTAAACAGATTGCTGTTATTCGGGCTTTGTTATTCCATTTCTAGTGCACAGGATGAGTAAATTTAGCATAATTCTTAGGGGCCCTCAAATTTTTGAAATGGTAAATGAGCATTGGCTTCAACCAAAGGTCGCCAGCTGCATTCACCTGTAACAAGAGTCAGCCTGTCCTTTGAAGCTTTAAAGCCAGGCATTGGCTTCTCCTTTGTAGATATGCAAGTCCTAGATGGCGCTTTTTTCCAGTGTAAGGCTGTTTGATTTACACTGAAAATCTGTTGTTTAGTGTAACCACCTTCATCAGTAATCTTAGCTAGATCTAAAAAACTTGCTGCAGCTTCTCCATTGACACTGGCTGCTTAGCTTTGCACTTTCATATTATAGAGATGGCTTCTTTTTTTTTTTGAGACAGAGTCTCACTCCGTCACCAGGCACCAGGCTGGAGTGCAGTGGCGCGACCTCGGCTCACTGCAAACTCCGCCGCCCGGGTTCAAGCAATTCTCCTGCCTCAGCCCCCCAAGTAGCTGGGACTACAGGCGCGCGCCACCACGCCCAGCTAATTTTTTTTTTTTTTTTTTTTTTTTTTTCTTGTATTTTTAGTAGAGACGGGGTTTCACCATGTTGACCAGGATAGTCTCGATCTCTTGACCTCGTGATCCGCCCGCCTCAGCCTCCCAAAGTGCTGGGATTACAGGCGCGAGCCACCGCGCCCGGCCCCTAGAGATGGCTTCTTTCCTTGAACCTTATGAACTAATCTCTTGTAGCACTAAACTTTTCTTCTGCAGCTTCCTCGCCTCTTCCAGCCTTCAAAGAATTGAAGAAAGTTAGGGCCTTGCTCTGGATTTGGCTTTGGCTTAAGAGAATGTTGTGACTGGTTTGATCTTCCATCCAGACCACCAAATTTTTCTCCATATCAGCAATAAAGCTCTTTCGCTTTATTATTTATGTATTCACTAAAGTATCACTTTTAATTTCCTTCAAGAACCTTTTGTTTGCATTATCCAGTTGGCTGTTTGGTGCAAGAGGCCTAGATTTCTACCTGCCTCAGCTTTCGGTACACCTTTCTCTCTAAACTTAATCATTTCTAGCTCTTTATTTAAAGTGAGAGACTTGCAGTTCTTCTTCTCGTTTGAACACTTTAGAGATCGTTGTAGGATTATTAAACTTTGTAGGCTTGTTTCAACAATGTTGTGTCTTAGGGAATAGGGAGACCTAAGGAGAGGGAGACAGGGGAATGGCCAGTTGATGGAGAAGTCAAGAACACATACAACTTTTATCTAGTTGACTGTCATGTGTGCAGTTTGTGGCATCCCAAAACAATTACAATAGTACCATCAGAAATCCCTAGTCACAGATCACCAGGACATATAATAATAATGGAAAAGTTTGAAATATGAAAATTACCAAAATGCTGCACAGAGGCATGGAGTGAGCACATGCTGATGGAAAAAAAATGGCATTGATAGACTCACTCAGTGCTGGGTTGCCACAAACCTTCAGATTATAAAGTGAAGATCAATAAAGCAAAGCACAATACATGAGGTATGCCTGTAGTTTTTAGATAAATAATAATCAAATGTACCATTAAAGAAAGCAGAGGTAAAGGAAACCCTGTGATTTTAGAATGAATTCTGAGAATTTAATAACGTGAGTTAAGTGGCAAGCCATGCACACAAATATCCCTGAAATGTAGGTTGTTCATCTGTTTTATTTATGTTTCCATATCCTGAAGATGGCTTAATGAGGGGATGCAATCAGGATTAGCTAAGCAGTGAGAACTTGGAGGGATCAGGGTGGCAGTTAGATTTATATAAATATTTGCAGAGACTGGGAAGAGCAGATGCTCATATAATCCAGACAATGTGTGTGCACTTGATTTTAAAATAAAATAAAACAGTTGAAAGCCAAAATATAATTAATCAGAGGAAATGCTTTAATCAACATCTTCCAAATCCTTAAGCACTGCTGAAAAGATTAAAGAAACATAAAAAAATTAAAATATGATTTTAAAAGGAAACCAGAATTAGCCTATTTCTGACATTTTCCTTTTATTTCAGATGTGGGATGGAGTAGGCAATTAATTTGCATTTTCAATTGCTGTCAACTAGTGAAATTTCCTGGGTGTTTAAGGTACTAAATTAATTACCTAAGATTTACTGTATAATTTACAGTGTGGTAATGATAGCTCTCCCTTTATTATTAACTTATTACATGAAATATCTACACTTGCCCTTATTTCCTGTAGTTCTAAACAGAGATCTTTTCAAAGGAATGGGAAACAGCAAATTTAAATGAGTGTCAGTTTTATATTAATAGGTTAACTACATAGACTTTTTAAAAGTTACATATCAAGAAAGGAATTGGTACATCAAATCCATATAGGTATCCAATTTCTATCATGTGTATCCAAAATAAGAGCAATTAGCTTTGAACTCAGTTCACGGCTCAGTTCTTCTAAAGTCAGTAGCTCTTGCTATTATTTCCGTTGTTTTCTTCCAATATTTGATGAGCTGCTCAATATGAATCCGTAATTGTTACTAAATTCAGAGAATAACAATATAAATGGAAAATTTTAAAACAATATATGAAAGAAAAAACACGTGACTTCATCGCAAGTTTCAAAAAATGTAAACATTTAACCTCAAAGCATTCATTCTTTCTACACGGAAAATTTTGTTGGTTATGGAAATTATCACATATGTCTCACCAGAGTATTATTAACAGTTTGAAAAAGGAAGGTGAGCCCCTATAGATAGTTAACAGATTGCTACTCTGTTAATTTCAAGAGTATCTTTAAGTAGAATGTGAGCCTGATTGCAATTTCTGGCAGAAATATTATCAGCATCTACTGAAATTCTACCACAAAGTTTCTAGCACTAAAATCTTTGAAAGTTTATTCCTGCAAAAACATTGTGGAAATATTCTTATTTAAAGGGTAGGTGTCAGAATTTCTCATTATGTAAAATCTTAACAGTAGGGAAAACTATTTGAATAACCTAGAATATTTATTGTGAAATCTAGACTGGAAAATAAAAGCAGCTATGTGGCATTTTTTTGTGTTATATCCTAATTAAGTTAACTTTGAAAAGCATGTTGCACTAATTTGCTTATATATCAGCTGTTTGATATTTTCTTCTAATAAGAGAAAAAAATCTGGATTTAAATTAATGGAAGACATACAGATTTTTGTGTCAGTGTCCCAACGACTTTTGTTAATGATTTATGTGCAATGGCTCTTTGATCCCCAAATCACTAACCCTGTATACTTCATTTATGATAAGTTTATTACTATTAAAATAATTTATATTTTATTATCAGAAAATAATTCTGAAAAGTAGCTGTTTTTGATTCTTATACCAATGTCATTTTTTATCAAATGGCATCGTGTTACTCAAATCAGTGACTTTCACATAACAAGCGAAACTAATGACTCATAACAAAGCCCAGTAATAATGCTGAATAGAATATGGCATTTCTGTCAACAGACTCACTGAAGAGATAAGGAGCAGAGTCTAGTTATAAGAATGCTCCCTTTGTTCTATCTCCATTTTCTCAGTTCTTATCACTATACCACAGAAAGGGACATAGTGTTTAATTGTTATGGTTGTTGAATACCATTATCACCATCTACCAAGTTTATCATTTGTCAAAAGGAAATCAGAAATTAAGTTCTGTTGAGGACTCTGAGACGGGGACACAATATCTGGAGATCTGAACATTATCTCTGCCATTATGTTGCTTTGTACTCTTCTGCTTGGGCCATTTCTGAACAATGAGTGGGTTGGTTAAGGGATAGGCACTCCAAGGCACTTGTGTTCCAGGTATTGTCAGAAGCAAGCCATGGCATAAATTTAACCATATATGAAAATTGCTCATGCTGTCCCAGATTATGTCTCCTACCTCTATGTGACAATTTAAATGTAAATAAAAAGAAATTAATAGTAAATATTTAAAATTTAGTTTCTCAGTAACACAAGCCAAATTTCAAGTGCTCATACCCCCATGTGGCTATTGGCTACCAAGAAAAGAGAAAATTCTACATCAGTAACTATGCTATATGTATTATTTTCTGGAACATGATAAGAATCATGTATATATTTTTTCTGACAATATAGACATGTGCAAATCCCTTGCTTCCTTTTTAACAAAAGTTCTGAGTATTGCTAAAAGAAAAACTTCAGCTGAATTACATTTAAAGGAGTTTAATTGAGCAAGGAATAATTCATGAATCAGGGAGACACCAGAATCACAGCAGATTCATAGAGACTCCAGCACAACCACATGATGGAAGATTTATGGACAGCAAAAGGAAAGCGACCTACAGAAAACACCTGGATTGGTTACAACTCAGTATTTGCCTTATTTGAATACAGTCCAAACAGTTGGCTCTATTTGATTGGCCAAAACTCAGTGATTGGCACAGGTGTGGGCCATGGTAGGTTTACTCCTCGACTTATTATAATTCACAAGGTACAGAAAACTTTTAGGCCAAACTTAATATGTAAGAAAGCAGCATTACACTAACCTTGATTTAACAGTATATATAAGCTCCTGAATGCTAAACCACTTCTTAATAGCCATACAGAACTCTGAAGGCACATACCTGTTCAATATTGTAGCCAGAATTTATTTTGAATATTATTTACTATGCCAGACTACTTGCTAACACAGAAAAGAAGACATGCACACATACAACTAAAAACTATCAAACAAAAACACTTAAAAAATATTTATACTAATATATATGTCAGCAATCTGGGAATTACCCATTTCTTAGATTTAATAATGCCTAATGACGTTTAATTGTATACAATCTTCCACTTATCAAGACAGAATACACTAAAGAAAAACACATCAATATATGAGTCATTATACAGCATCACCACTGTTTCAAACATACCAAAATGTATACATTCAAACAAATTTTGAATTTCTCGGCTAGTTACTTTTCAGAAAAATAAATTCCCCTCAGATTCTCTGAAAGTTTCTTTTAAATAGCATTAATGGTGTCAGATATTAATACTTTGAGAGCATAATTTTGTGTCTGAAAATAGTTCAAGGTCACCTAAAGCCAAATCTGGGTCATAATTCTGGATACAATCAGAGCAAAACTGAAAGTAGTAAGACTTCTTTTTTCCTGTGGGAATAATGAGGTAGCATTTATTGAGTATCCATGAAATATCGAGAAATATTTACTGTTTAACATAATTATTCCTGTCTTCATCATTATTTCCCATCTTACAGATGAGGAAACAGCGGCTTACAGAAGTCTCATAACTTAATGTTACATGTCAAGCATATTTTAGAACAAGAATTCATACACAGAAATATCTAGCTAGTCTAAATCTAGGACACTAAGGTTAATTCTCAATGAGACACTCATTTATAATTATTTTTACTTTTATAATTTCTATAGTAGAAATGTATATTATATTAATCATGATTCAGATCAATATTTATTGTACATTTTATGATTTTGTTTTGGGAAAGAAAATAATCTCTGAACCCAATTATTCCTTCAGACATATCTTGATTATTTTTTATATAGAATATCAATAAACTAGTACAATGAAAATGTCCTCAAATTATTATTAAACTATTTTGTCACATTTTCATAAAGTTTACATAAATACTTGAATTTTAATTGAAAAGTAAATATGCACTTGCATAAATTTGAAATGTGGAAAATATATGGACCATAATTTGAATCCGTAAGTTTTAGTATGTTTACAAAAGACTAACAGAATTTGACATAAAATAATATTTGTTCAGGTCTGCAATACAAACACTGATTCTAATGTATTTGCTTGTGAAGTTGGAATACAGCTTTAAAATATGACTTAGAATGGTTATCTCACATGCAGTTCAGTAAGACAAAGGCTCATGTAAATATCATGTACCATTCAACACTATCAATTAAGTATGTAAACCTAAGATAAAGCTGTTCAGGTGGCATGCCAGACTAAGTGGAATTATTGCAGACAGTTTGTATCAATTAACAAAGTTCAAGCAGTTATTTAAATACTTGAGGCTATTCATTAGTCCTTAAAGCTCAAAGAAATCACCAAAGTGTAATTATATCCAGCCTGGTGATTGGCACTTAACTTTATAGGAGGTTAAGAAAGCCCCACAGGTCATGATTGAACAAATAGCTCCAGATCACAGCACCAGTGATATCTCAGAAGAACACAATGACAGGGGAGAGATCTTGGTACTGAGGAAAATGCAGTTTCCGAAAAATGAGGAATTTGAAATTACTAAAATTTGAGTGACATTCCAGTGAATTAGCGTGAAATATATCATTATGAATAATTCGGTTCATCTCTAACACCATATTAAAAAACTACATGCAACTTTAAAAAAAGTAAGGTGCTATAAATCCTAAATTCAATCACAGAAGCAATGTTAACAACTGCATTTCCTCTTGGAGGTTTCTTTTCTCTGTCTTAACCAATTTAATCATGCTCCTAAATACTACCTCGTGGCAGGCAGTTAAGACTCTCTAAGTATTCAGAATATACATAGGTGTACCCATGCCTTTTGAAAAAAGGGAAAAAAATTACTTAGCTGTAATTCATACTCTCCACGAGTCATAATTACAATTACTCTAAACTTTTGAACCAAAGCCCTTTCCTGGTACATATAGAAAACATTTTATGCAGGAAGTTTAAAGTCATTCAGTGTCCTTGCAAATAGGCAAATATATTTCCAATTCTTGAAATCTAATGCGTATCTAAAAATATCAGCTTTACATTTCTAGATAGGTAGAAAATCATGAATGGAGGCAGGTATAATAATGACCCAGAAGAATAACAAAGAAAAGACAACAGAAACTACTTCAATAGGTCTAAAAAAAGTGTCTCTCCACTTAAAGACAAAACCGTTAAGTTCTCACCCACATAATCAGGAGCTGCTCTGGTTAACATTCCTTTCACACAAAAATTATATGGTTTGCCAATGTTCAAAGATGAACAAAGAGTACTTACTAAATCTATGCTGAAAACAATTTAACTATGAATGATTCAGAATTCTCTTCAGAATTGTTTTCCTGTCACAAGTATCATCATTACACATGCACACCAGTTATCACTGAACAATCTTGTATGTACAGAATGCATCAGAAATGGACTTTTCCTATACACACTTTAAAATATATGTGAGTGCTGGGTATAAAGCTTAAAGAAAAGAAATCAACAGATTTCTGCACTCCCGTGTTTATTACAGCACTATTCACAATGGCCAAGGTATGGAAACAACCTAAGTATTCATCAGTGTACAAATGGATAAAGAAAATGTGGCACATATACACAATGGAATGTTATTCAGTCATAAAAAGGAATGAAATCCTGTCATTTGCAACATGGATAGAACTGGAGGACATTATGTTAAGTGAAATTAGGCAGGTCATTCCTGTAATCCTAGCACTTTGGGAGGCCGAGGCGGGCAGATTGCCCCAGTTCAGGAGTTTGAGACCAGCCTGGAAAACATGGTGAAATCCCGTCTCTACTAAAAAATATAAAAAAATTAGCTGAGCGTGGCAGTGTGCGCCTGTAGTCTAACTACTCGGGAGGCTGAGGTAGGATAATTCCTTGAACCCGGGAGGCAGAGGTTGCAGTGAGCCGAGATCACGCCACTGCACTCCAGCCTGGACGACAGAGCAAGACTCAGTCTCCACACATACACACACACACACACACACACACACACACACACACACACACACACACAAAGGAAAGAAAGAAAGAAAAGAAAGGAAAGAAGGAAGGAAGGAAGGAAGGAAGGAAAGGAAGGAAGGAAGGAAGGAAGGAAGGAAGGAAGGAAGGAAGGAAGGAAGGAAGGAAGGAAGGAAGGAAGGAAAGAAAAAAAGAAAGAAAGAAGAAAGAAAGAAAGAAAGAAAGAAAGAAAGAAAGAAAGAAAGAAAGAAAGAAGGAAGGAAGGAAGGAAGGAAGGAAGAAATTAGCCAGGCACAGAAAGATATTACCACACATATGTGGTAGCTATAAAAAAAGAAAAATGAATTCATGAAGATGGAGTGGAATGACTGTTACCAGAGGCTGGGAAAGGTAATAGGAAGTGGGGGATAAAGTGAGGATGGTTAATGCATATGAAAATACACTTGATGGAAGAAATAAGATCTAGTGTTCTACAGCACAATAGAATAACTATAGTTAACCCTAATTTAATGTATACTTTTAATGTATATTGAATGTTCTAAAATAGTAACAGTTTGAATGATGGATACCCCAATTACTCTGGTTTGAATATTACACATTGTATGACTGTATCTAAACATCATATGTACCACATAAATACATACAACTATTATGTACCCATAATAACAAATTTTTTAAAAAATTAAATTTAAAAAATAAAACAGAATAAATCTGCTTTTGGTTTATTTAATGACCACCTATCTCTCTTACTCACAATAGCAGAGATCTGAACAAAAGCTTATTCACTGACATTTTTTAGATAGTGGGTTTACAGGTTAACAAGACTTCAGTGTATACCGAAAAAAAGAAAATAGCCCACCAGTTTGCACACACATACACGTGCACACATAAGCTTATACAGCACAAAAGGACCTTAGAGCACTCTTGTGTAGAAACAGCCATGTAACCAAAGACTCACCACCACACTCTAGCGGCTCAAATGTCCTTCTCATCCCTGTAGCTGTAGTGATTTCTGGGTCTTCATTTGATTTTCACTGGTGAGGAAGCAAATGTCTAGAATCTCCATTATCCCACTGCCTTGACCCTTGATGCCATGAGAGCCTTAATAGTCTACCCTCAGTGCTGGAAGATGAGGGTGTGGAGTGTGAACAAGAGGCTCTGTTTCCACTCCCACCTTGAGGCCCACTTCATAATGGGAGATGTGTTCCAGAATCTTGGGTTGGAAATTGGAATAAGTTTTACCATAGAATTAAAAGACAGAACACCTGAAACTTCCCAGATAATCAGTAATACAATTCAGCTACTTTATACCATTTTATGAACTGACCAGAATAAACTATCTCATATAACATAAATATTATTAGAAAAATGCATTCTGAGTTTTTTAAAACTTAAAAAACAGCTTTTGAAATACATCCTGTTCACTGTTTAAAGAACGTTCACAAATTAAAAACACAAAGGAACAAACCAGTTGCTCTCCAAAATCATAAAGTTTTACATAATTTTTAATAGACACACTTTTCAAATATTACATTGAAAATTACCAAATTATAAATGGTAAAGGCTGGGAAGCAAAAGCCTTTACACAATATAGAGGAGAAATGAGAATTCAAATCACATATTCCTGTGTACATTTCTTTTTATTTTAGTTCAACTGGCTGTTTGTTTTATCTTTTCTTCTACAGACCTGATAAATTGGGCAATGCTCCCTTTTTATCTTATATTTTCACTTTTATATTGCTCTTTACTGGATTATGCTAACTAGCATGCTAAGAAAACAAAATTTTCTCTTGATCCTACTCTCTACATTGACCAGTACTCCATTTCATTTCTCCCTATACAAGGTAAAACTCTTTCAGTTGTCTTTACTTACTATTTCCAATTATTTTCTCTTCATTTTCTCCTAAACCCACTGCAACGAAGCTTTAAGCTATTCTACCAAAACTGTCCCTGCCACAATTATTATTTACTTCCACGTTGTTCAATCCAATGGTCAGCTTTCTGCCCTTGATTCAACAGCAGCATTTGACACATTTGATCATTCTCTCCTTTTGGATACATTTTCCAGGACACCTCCCATTCTTGGTCTTCCTTTTCTCTGTGATCATGTCTGTGTAATTGCTCAATTCCTCTTTACTGTCTCCTCCCTTTGTGATCTTATCTAGTTCCATAGCTTATGTTAGCACTTTGAAGACATTATGCCAACATCTTCGGGTATCTATGGTTTCTAATTAGAAGTCAGTGGCTTTGTGAATCATTGTTCCCTGTAGATAATGAGTCACTTTCATCTTGCTGCTTTCAAGATTTTCCCTTTACATTTGGTTTTCAAAAGTTTGACCATAATGAGATCAGTTATAGTTTGCTTTATGTTTACCTTCGTCTGGGTTTGCTTAGGTCCTTGAATCTGTAACATTGAGTCTTTCACCAAATCAGAGAAATGTGCAGCCATTTTTATCTCAACTAATTCCTCTGGCTCATTCTCTTTCTTTTCTTCTGGACTCCAATTACAGTTGCATTAGAACTTTTGATATTACATTCTTAAATTTCCATTTAAATTTCTGAATCTTTTTTTTTCCAGCTTTATCAGATTGTATAATTTCTTTTGATCTTTCTTCAAGTGCAGTGACTCTTTCCTGCCTTATCTCCATGCTACTGTTAAGCCCACCCAATGAATTCTTTAATTCACATGCTGTGTGTCTTAGTTACAGAATTTTCATTTGCTTCTTTTTTATGTTTTCTGTTATGAACTTCTATATATTCATTCATTATAAGCATCTTTAGTTTTCCTCATTGAGCAGTAATATGGTTTAGCGCCAGATCTCACCTTGAATTTTAATAAACCCCACATGTTGTGGGAGCTACACAAGGGAGGTAACTGAATCATGAGGGTGGGCTTCTCTCATGCTGTTCTTGTAATAGTGAATAAGTCTCATGAGGTTTAATGGTTTTATAAAGGGGAGTTCCCCTGTACATGCTTTCTTGTCTACTGCCATGCAAGATATGACTTTGTTTTGTTGAAGTGACTTTAGAACTAGGTAACAGGCAGAAGTTGGAAGTTTGGAGGGCTCAGAAGAAGATAGAAATATGTGGGAAAGTTTGTAACTTCCTGGAGACTTGTTGAATGACTTTGAAAAAAATGCTGAGTGTGATATGAGCAACAAAGTATAGGTTGAGGTTGTCACAGATGTAGATAAGAAACTTGTTGGGAACTGGAGCACAGGTGACTCTTGCTTACTTTAGCAAAGAGACTGGTGGCATTTTGCCCCTGCCCTAGAGATATATGGAAGCTTGAACTTGGGAGGGATGATTTGGGGTATCTGGCAGAAGAAATTTATAATCAGCAAAATGTTCAACAGGAAGCAGAGCATAGAATTTTGGAAAATTTGCAGCCTGATGATGTAAAAGAAAAAAAATATATTTTCTGTGGAGGAATTCAAGCTGGCTGAAGAAATTTGCATAAGTAACAAGGAGTCCAATGGTAATCACCAAGACAATGGGGAAAATGTCTCCAGGGCATGTCAGAGACCTTCACAGCAGCCCCTCCCATCACAGGCCTGGAGGTCTAGGAGGGAAAAATGATTTCCTGAGGCTGGATCCAGGGCCCCTCTGCTGTATGAAGACTAGGGACTTGGTGCCCTGTATCTCAGCAGCTCCAGTCATGGCTAAAAAGGGCCCAGGTATAGCTCAGGCCATAGCTTCATGGGGTGCAAGCCCCAAGTCTTGGCAGTTTCCATATGGTGTTAAGCCTGCAGGTGCACAGAAGTCAAGAACTGAGGTTGGGGAATCTCCACCTAGATTTCAGAGGATGTATGAAAATGCCTGGATGTCAAGGCAGAGGTGGGCTGCAGGGGCAGAGCCCTCATGGAGAATCTCTGCTAGGACAGTGCAGAAGGGAAATGCGGGGTTGGAACACCCACACAAAGTGCCCCCTGGGGCATTCCCCAGTGGACATGTGAAAAGACAGCCACCATCCTCCAGACCCCAGAATGGTAGATCCACCAACAGTTTGCACTGTGGGCCTGGAAAAGCCACAGACACTCAAAGCCAGCCCATGAAAGCAGCAAGGAGGGAGGCTGTACCCTGCAAAGCCAGAGAGTCAGAGCTGACCAAGCCATGGAAGCCCACCTCTCACATCTGCATGACCTAGATGTGAGACATGGAGTCAAAGGAGATCATTTTGGAGCTTTAAGATTTGACTGTTGTGCTGAATTTCAGACTTGCGTGGGACCTATAGCCCCTTCATTTTTGCTAATTTCTTCCATTTGGAACAGCTGTATTTATGCAATACCTATACCCCCATTGTACCTAGGAAGTAACTAACTTGCTTTTGATTTTATAGATTCACAGGCAGAAGGGACTTGCCTTGTCTCAGATGAGACTTTGGACATGGACTTTTGGGTTAATGCTGGAATGAATTAACTTTGGGGAACTATTAGAAGGTGTGATCAGTTTTGAAATGTGAGGACATGAGATTTGGGAGGGGCCAGGAGTCGAATGATATGGTTTGGCTCTGTGTTCCCACCCACATCTCACCTTGAATTGTAAAAATCCCCATGTGTCATGGGAGGGACACAGTGGGAGGAAATTGAATCATGAGGGTGAGTTTTTCCCATGCTGTTCTAGTAATAGTAAATAAGTCTCATGAGAGCCAAGGGTTTTATAAAGGGGAGTTCTCCTGCACATGCTTTCTTGCCTGCTGCATGTAAGACATGACTTTGCTATTCATTTGCCTTTCACCTGATCATGAGGCCTCCTCAGCCATCTGGAACTGTGTGTGAATTAGACCTCTTTCCTTTATAAATGACCCAGTCTCAGGTATGTCTTTGTTAGCAGCGTGAGAACAGACTAATACAAGCACAGTTAAAACAGCAACTTTAAAATCCTTGCCCACTAATTCCAACAGTGAGTCATCTCAGGGCTGGCCTCCACTGGTTCTTATTTCTCTTGAGAATGGTCACATTTTCCTGATTTGTTTAAATGTTAAGATTATATTCAGAACATTGCAAATGTTATATTGTAGAGACTCTATATTCTATTTTATTCCTCCAAAGAATGGAATTTTTGTTTTATTAGTTAATTTAATTGGACTCAAACTGCTAAATCTTTCTCTCTAGAGGTGGCTCAAATATCAGTTCATTTTTGTTGTTCTTAGCCGAAGTCTTTCCCACACATGAATGGTTCAAGTGTCAGCCAGACATGATAGAGTTTATTCACAGAGATTAGGCCTCCCCCTTCCGGCTCTCTGTTTCCCATTCACTTTCCACTATCTGTAGTTGCTCCAAATTCTGTCTTCTCGTTCCTTAGGCCAAGAAACCTTGAGGTTTTCTATTAGATTTTAGGCAGTCTTTGCAGAAACTATTGAAGATGGTGTTCAGGTTTAAAAGTTATAAAATAAGAATCTTGTCCAATGCTTTTTATGCATTTTATTTTTCCTCCATAATCAGCCTGGGCTGTAAACTCCCATGGCCTTTGAGTCGTTCTTTTGGTATTTTGTCTAGAACTTATGGTTGTTATTTGTAAGACGGTCGGTTAGATTACTCAAACATATTAATGGGAAACCAGCCCTCTATTCAGCCCCATGACTTTAAAATCTCTGTGCTGAAAACTTCTTAATTTCAAATCAGATATTCCAAAGTTAACATGCTCAAGATTACTCTCCTGATCATTTCTCCAACCCCAACCTGCCCTACAGTCAGCCTTCCTCATCTCAGGAGATCTCAACTATATTCTTTCAGTAACTCCAGACAGAAAACTTTGGAGTTCTCTTGACTCCTCCTTTCTCTCATATCCTTCATCCAGTCCAGTAGGAAAATATGTTGTCTCCACCTTTAAAATATACCCAGAATCTGACCACTGTGCTCACTTTCACTGTGGCTATTACCACTCCTTGCATGGGTTGTAGCAATAACCTCCTAACTGATCTCACTGCAATCATTGTTTCCCCTTGGACTATTACAGTCATGGCAGCAGGCAGAATGATCCTTTATAAAGGCAAATCAGATCATTCTCTTTTTATTAACACTCAAATGGAGTTCTCTTCTACCCAAAATAAAAGCCAAATTCTGTCAAATGAGCTGTAAGCTTGAAAGATCTGCCCCCTATTATCTCTATGCCCTCTTCTACTACTTCTAATCACCTAGTCTACTTTCCCTGAAATGTTCCTAGTGTGCTGTTGCCGGAGGACTTTGGCTCCACCTGTTCCCTCTCCCCTGGAACCTCTTTCTCCAAATCCCAGGTTAGGTAACCACCTCACCTCTATCAAGAGTCTGCTTAATCTTACCTTCAAAATGAAGCCTATTTTGACCCTCATATGTAATACTGCAACTGTCCCACTCACTTTTTCCTTTGTTGGCCTCCCAGAATATAAGATTCGTGAGGTCATAGCCTTCTGCCCTCAGTATGTCTCAAGTATCTAGAACAGTGGCTGGCTCATTGGTCAACAATATGTTGAACAAATGAATAGTACGCCCCCATCCTACCTGATCACAGAATATTCTTGTTCATTTGAAGTTTAAATGTTTTTCACTCAAAATGTTCCTTTTTCTTTCTCTCAACCTGATACCTAATTTTCAGGGGCTTTTATGGAGAGAAAGGAGACCAGGAGAGGATGTTCGTCTGTGGCTTCCCTCTGAAATCCATGGTCATGTGTTGAGATGGCCTCTGCCTTTCCTGGCTTCTGTCCTTCCATCTACTTTCACTGCCAGTCTCTGACATGTGTATTAACATTCCATGATCTGCAATAGCATCAAACAACCAAAACTGAAAAATCAACTTAGTCTACTGGTTCTTTCTTTCAGCTAATTGTGCCCCCTCTTTGAAGGTAATGGAAAGTTTTAGCTATGTTTCTATGTTTCTCTGGAGTCCCAAAACCCTTTTTTATTTTTTTATTTTTGTTCTCTCTTAGAGACAAGACCTTACTCTATTACCTAGGCTGGATTGCAGTGGTACAATCCTAGCTCACTATAACCTTGAGCTCCTGGGCTCAAGCTATCCTCTCACCTCAGTCTGCTGAGTAGCTAGGACTATAGTCATACATCACAGGTCTAGCAAAATTCTTTTTAATTTTGTTAGAGATAGGGATCTTGTTATGTCGTGTAGGCTGATTTCCGACTCCTGATCTCAAGGGATCCTCTTACCTTGGCCTCCCAAAGCACTGGAATTACAGACTTGAGCCAGCACTCCTAGCCAAACCTGAAATCTTTATTAGGACTTTATTATCTTGGACACCACAAAATGCCATCAGGACTCACACCCTTGTCAACATAGGAAATACCTACAAGAGTAGGGCCTGAGGAATTCTCAAACCTGGTGTCCTCTGCTTTTGGATATCCCAAATTCTCTTGGGATTTTTTTTATCAGTACTCCCTTTATCTGTTTTGAAATAACTCTGAGTACAGAACAGAGGCAGACCCCTCAAAAGGTTTGAACATTTTGCTTCCTCTCTTCTATTCCCCTCCACAGTTCAGAGGCGCTCCTGGCAGGCATGGAGAGTTCAGAACTGGATAACAAATTTTCTTTGTAAATATTTTCTTCTTGCATAAGAAGTGAAGATTTTGAGTTTAAAAGCCAAGGATTTGACAATTTTTTCTTGTTTTTTTTTTTCCAGTTTTCTGTATACGTCTGTGAATCTGGAAAATATGAGGCAAGTCTCAGTTACTTTAGAAAGCTTATTTTGCCAAAGTTGAGGATGCACACCTGTGACACAGACTTGGCAATGTCATGCCAACATGTGCCACATGATGACACAGGGGTCACAGCACAGTTTGCTTTTATACATTCTAGGGAGACATGAGACATCAGTCACCATATGCAAGATGAACATTGGTTTGGTCTGGAAAGGCAGGACAAATGGAACTAAAGACTGGGAAGACTTCAAGTGGGGAGGGGGCTTCCAGGTCATAGGTAGAGAAGACACAAATGGTTGCATTCTTTTGAGTTTCTGATTAGCCTCTCCAAAGGAGGCAGTCAGATATGCATTCATCTTTTGTTTTTTTTCCCTCCATGTGAGAGGTCTTGCTCTCCAGTTTCCTTCCACCATGACTGAAAGCCTCCTGAGGTATTCCCAGAAGCAGAAGTCACTATACTACCTTTACAACTTGCAGAACCATGAGCCCAACGTCTTTTCTTTATAAATTATTCATCTCGAGTATTTCTTTATAGCAATGTGAGAATATAGCAAGTAATCGATTAAATATCTATTAAATGAATGCAAGAAAAATAGATTAAAAGTGTGAGTTAATTGCTCTGAGAATTTTTTAACTGATTGATAGTTTTCCAAATGACAAGCATTCTAGTTCTTATTAAATGTAAAAACCTTTTCCATTATCTTCTCTCAAAACTTCATTACTTCTGAAACTGTTGTGTAATAGTGTGCTGGTTAACAACCTGCTTACTAAATAAAAAGAAAAATAGGTATATATTTAGTTAAATTTATCATAAATTTACTGACATGAAGCATATGTGTTATATAACATACAAATAGTAATACAATATATCATATTCTTTACTGAAAATTTCGTGTAGCCAATTAGTTCTCACAGAATATTTTTGTTGACTCTTGTATCCATAGTCAATCTATATTTGAAATTGACAAATGAATTTATTTCTAAGGTAGGTATCAGTTGACATTTTTATTTATGTTATTGAATACAATAAAAATAACAAAACAGAGATGTGTTTGAGGTTTACACACCTGTCAGTGGTGTGAGCCACATTTGCTGAATCAGGTAATAGTTTTCAAGTGCTAAAAAAAATTTTCTCAAATTTTATGGTCTTCACAATATAACAACTGTACATTTTTAAGTTTAAGCACATTTTTAAGTTTAATCTGCATTATTAATATGTTTCCTGGCACTTTCTGACATGTGGTCAAAAGTAGAGAAATTGTTTTAGAGTCAGATAGTAAACAGTTAGGCTTTATGGACTAGGTAGTCTCTGCTACAATTACTTCTTTCTGCCTTTGGAATCTAAAAGCATCTATGGACAATCTAAATGAATGAATGTGTCTGTCTTCCAGTAAAACTTTATGTAAAAAGCAAGCAATGAGCTGGATATTGCCCAAGGGCTACAGTTTGTCACCTCTTTACTTAGATAATCAACATCATCATAAATCGACCCTGATTTATAGCATGTGCCGTTTTCATGGTGCAACTATTCTCACCACTACTGATTTCAAGTTCCCAATGTGACGTCATCCTATACCAAATTAGAAAGAGATGTGAAATAAAACACCATTATCTAGTATTTCCACATCATAAATAACATATATAAATAAACTAAGGGGTATGGATAACAGTAAGAGGTAGTAAAATAAATAGAAATTTGATGAGATTTTTAGTATTTATTAACTTAGTTGTTAACATATTTTATTTACTTGGAAGTTCAGATAATTTCATTTATTTAATTTCTGTGTTTAAAAACTGATGCATAAAATTCCTGAAAACTTAAGAATCTGCTCGCCTGAGCTGATAATGGGCGTAGATTCCTGCACATCATAGCCGTAGATGTATCTTTTTCTTGAAACTCTCTCTACTATCTGCATCTCCTACTTTAAACTGGTTTCTTCTTCCTTTTTTGAATTTCCTTTGTTTATTCTCATACGGCTTATTTTCCTACTTTCATTTTCAATTTGTAGAGTTCAGTGTGACTCTGTTCTTCCATCTCAACATAATCTGCCAGCAAGCTCCCCTAGCATAAATTAAATTACTGCTACATTTTTGGTTATGTTCAAAAATATATATTTAGCTCTGCATTATCATTCACACTTCTAAATGGCCTGCTGATTTTTTAAAAATATTTTCATTGCATTTTTTTATTCTTTAATTTAATGATATTAAAACAAGTCATCAAATTTTCCAAGCCCCTCTCCCTCATCCCTTAATTGTTCAAGGTTATGCCATCATTTTTTCAGTCTGATCAGCTTGAAATTTTGAATTCAACTTCTTCTTTTCCTATACTTAGTCTCATCAATATTTTCTGCTAAATATCTTCTATTTACATTGCTCTATATTCACATCTACCGTACAGCTCACACTGAGTTACAACAACAGCCTCTCAGCTGATCTCCCTGTCTTCAGCCTTATCATTCAATGTTTTCTTATAATGGAATCAGATTCATTTTTTCTAAATCCTAAGCTTATCATACTTAAACACTTGCTTAAGACCTAAAATAGGCCAGCATGATGGCTCATGCCCGTACTCTCAACACTTTAGGAGACCGAGGCAGAAGATCTCTTGAGGCCAAGAGTTTGAGAACATCTTGGGCAACATAGTGAGACCCTACAAAAGAAAAACAAAAACACAGTGAGTTCCAGCTATTCAGGAGAGTGAACGTGGGAACCACTTGAGCATGGGAGTTTGGGAGTTGGAGATTGCTGTAAGCTATAATTACACCACTGCCTTCCAGCCTGGGTGATAGAGCAAGATCCTGCAGCAAAAAAAAAAAATAATAATAATAATAATAATAAACACAACTTATAATTGATTTTATTGCTTACCTCATGAAACCTAAGTTTCATGCCTAGTTTCCAGGGCTGAATAAATTTAAACAAGTTTATCTTTATCTAAGCATTGTCATTACTCAGTATCTCCTCAAGTAGATAAAATTTTTAGGTATTGTAACTTGTATTTTATTTTTATATGGGCAGCCAATAAATAAGTTCTTGATTTATTTTGTAACTGCTAATATGTTTTAAACTATTGGACTTGCATTAGGAAACTCAAAAGCTATGTTTCTATTCGAACAATACAAATACAATAATTTTTAAAGCTGTAGATATTATAAAGATGCTTTATATGGAAAAACATTCATTCATCTATTTATTCAACTAGATCATCCTAGTATTTCTAGTTCTAGGAATTTCTCTAGAAGTCATGCTAAGAATGAGAAATACCAGGATAAATAAGACATACTTTCTGGCCCCGGAAAGCTGCCATCTACTCAAATAATATTATAATCAACATACTTTTAAAATAGTGCTGCTTCAGAAAGTTTGCACATTTGGGGAAAAGGGTATTAAAAACTAAAAACCTATGTGTCATTTAAAGGGCTATTTAAAAGAAGAGTTCTTTATTAAAAAATATTTTCTTCACTAGGTTAATTAAATCATTTAGCAGTATATTTTTAAAATTAACTTTTTAAATACATACTCAATTCTAGGCAAGAATAAATGTTGTGAAGATATTTGAAAATAGTTTATCTTGTGGAATAAAATAATAACAGATTTTCATGGCTGAAACATTTGATTTCATCTACATTTTTAGAAGATAAAAAGATATACATTTATTGTTCAAAGCAATTTTTGGTTATAATGTATTTTACCCAGCAAATCAATAATACTATTCCCACAGCATAGATTTTTACATGTGGCAGAAAAAGAAATTTTAGTTTTGCTTACCAGTAAAACAGTCTTTAGTTAAAAGAAAATTGAATTTTACTATGAACAACTGTCAAAATTTTAGAACTATTTATGATAAAGTTGTTGGTCAGACAATACAAACAGGCTTTTAACTGAGTTATAGGACAGGATAACACATGAAATATTTCTACATCATAAAAATAATAGTAAAGAGCAATTATTAAAATCCAGAGCATTTACATCCTTATTTATTTTAAATAAAATTAAAACACATTTAGTAAAATTCCATACTTTTAAGAATATAATATCAATATTGTTTATCCACCTGGATTTTTTGAAATTCTTAATCTTCATTGTTATTTTAAGCCTTAAAATTAGCTTTCCTTAGTTCAAGGGATTAAGTAGAAATCTGTCTTCACTGTTTCATTCACTCTAGTGGTAGACATTAAATCTCTTTCTTGGAATTAAATGTCCTATGAAAGTGTAAAGACAGAAAAAAATATGTTTGATGAACATTTCCTTCAATAACTTTGTGTTTCTAATGTGATAATCTGTATAGCTGTCTTTAAATCACTTAAAAGTATCTTTGGACTGAAAAAGGAAGATGGGTAAAGATCTGTTTCAGTTCCGAAATGCTATGATATCACACTTCAAGCTTTTTCTTAAATAGCCTTAAGAGTTCTTAACATTCTTTTTTCCCTAAAGTCAATGGAGATTTCATAACTTTTATCCATTAAGAATGTTTTTAAATTGTCCACTAGTTATTCAATACTAAATTTTATGATAATTGTCAGTAACCATTTCACTGTCAATTTTAGACGTATGTGATGTGACAAAACATGAAATAAAACTCTTCTTCCAGGGCTTAAAGCCTGTCTTTGAAGGCAAATACTGAAGAGTGCTCTAAATTTGTTTTGTGAAAAGTAATATAGTCACACAAAGTTAGTACTTTAAAGACACAAAATATTAGCATGGTCTATAAATTACGTACATTTGTTAAAATAAATATTGCTGCTATAGAAAGAAGGTAGAATCACTAGTGGAAACGGGGTAGAAAGAACAGAGGAGAAAGAAAGAGAGAAATCTGCATTGCATTCAAAAGCCAATTCTACAACCTTCCAGTTGCCTTACCTCAGAAAGTTCCGTACGTTTTGAGCATTACTCTTCTCATATATTTGTTGTGAGAGTAATGGAGAAACATGTGAAAAACACTTACTGTAACTGGGTTCTTTTACCTTAATCCTGAAATAAACAGTAACTTAATACTGATCCTTTTTTTATTGAAACTTACTATATACAGACATTCTCAGGGTTTTTTCTTTTTTCCAGTTTTTAAATTCTTTATAAAGAAGCTACATGGACTCACCTGTTTAGCAGCCAGTACCTACAAAGTTGGTCATGTATCTTGAGTATGGGTAAATTTCTGTGCTTTTAAATCATAAATCTGTATTAAAGTGAGTCCAAAGGAAAAACTGTCAGTCTAATGTACTGGCTAAAGATTTACAAAGTTTTTGAGAGAGCAGCCTCCATACGGTTTTGATTCTCCACTTCTTTGTGTCTATGTCTCTCCGTGGTGCTTGCCCTCCTCTTCCTTCAAAACCCACCAAAGTGAAAATAAATCTCTCTTCTGAAACTGTAAGATCGCATTGAGCAAAACTCAGCTAGTGACTTTGAAACAAATTGGAATCGAGTCATTTAAGGGGGTACGGGCATCTGGTCACAGATTTCTGTTGAGCTATCCCTTGTTTCTGCTGCATGGCCCAGCCAGATTCTAATAGTTCTGCTGCTTCCAAGCCATGCTTAGGGGCCATGGGAAACTTTGTTGATGCTGCTCTTGATTCCTTCTGCCAAGGCAGCCTGGAAGCCATTCTACCCTTTGATCTTACAAACTTTCCAGCAATGCTAATTGATACAGAGAGTAGATTGTTGCTAATCTCAGTACCTTGAAATTTCTTCCTCAGCTCCTTCCCCAAACTTCTGAAGCATGGCGAAATTTTTCCAGTCTGGAAGGGAAACACCGCTCTCCAGTACAATGTGTTCAACACATTTTGACTATACTCTTGAATCGCCTTTTATTTTTTAACTCTTCCATCATTTCTTCAAATTCTTTTAGACTTCAGCTTTCAGAAAACAAAATCCAGACAGACTTGGAGTCTCCTTTGCATTCTGTTCATACATGGTTTGGTGTCCATAATGGAAAAATCCCTCCTAAGTGGACGAAAGAAAAAGGAAAACAGAACATAGGAAAACATACACAGATTAACATTGTAAAATTGTATTAATTCACAAAGGCATCACTGCACTTTTTTTTTAATTTAACTGAAATCATTGGAAGTATATGAAACCACCTGAGAACTCCTTATTGTTCTTATCTCAATGTATTTTTTGTTTGTGTTTGTAAATAATTATTTTAGAACCAGCTGTGATACCCTTTATTAAAGTCTTTGATTAAAATGGTCCCTAGCTTAGCTATTTTTGCTTTCTCAAATTCCACATTGCAGAAAAGTGGGTAGAGAAGCAAATAACACGGTGAGAAAAGGCTGCCTCCTGCTTCAACTAGTCTTACCTCAAATAGAACTGCAAAGGATGATCAATCCATTCTTTACTTGAAGTTCCAGTTGTAGATAATTCCTATCCTTACAAGCCCATGTGTTTCACCTGCCTGTTCCCATACCTAAGTATACTATTGTATATTATGATTGTTCCTTCTATATCTTCAACCCTCTCTTTCCACCTGATTCTCTCTGTTTAGCATGTGAACTTTAGTAAAAGTCTTCCTTTCACCCTTAAGCTCTTACTAGGCTACCACACTGTATTAGTCCGTGTTGACACTGCTATAATGATACTGTCTGAGACTGTGAAATTTATGAACAAAAGGGGTTTAATTGACTCACAGTTCCACATGGCTGAGGAGGCCTCAGAAAACTTACAGTCATAGTAGAAGGTGAAGCAGAAATAGGCAACTTCTTCACAAGGCAACAGGAGAGAGAGAAAGTGAAGGGGGAACTGCCAAACACTTTTAAAATCATCAGCTGTCATGAGAACTCACTTACTATCATGAGAACAGCATGGGTGAAACCATCCCCATGTTCCAATCACCTCCCACCAAGTTCCCCCTCCACATGTGGGGATTACAATTCCCCATGATGAGATTTGGGTGGAAATATAAAGCCAAACCGTATCACACCCCATTCATCTTCAACCTTCACAGCAAAACTTAATGAAAACATCTAGAGTCTGTCTCCAAAATCTCTCCACCCCTCTTTCTTCAAGCCATCACAATAACTAATACTTTAATTAACAGCTCCTACCACAGCAACTTCCTCATTGCTATATCCAGTGGAAGCTTTCTAGTTCTTATTTCATTTCTAATTTACTATTTTCTGGTCTGTGCCCTCTATTCAACAGACCAAAAATAGCAAATACATTTTTATTTTAAAAATAAAAATAAAATTTTTGATTTTTATTAAAAATAAAAGTAATGAACTATAATTAAAAATAATTCTTTTGTCTATTTCGGCTTTTGTTGCCAATGCTTTTGGTGTTTTGGTCATGAAATCCTTGCCTATACCTATGTCCTGAATGATTCTGCCTAGGTTTTCTTCTAGGGTTTTTATGGTGTTAGGTCTTATGTTTAAGCCTTTAATCCATCTGGAGTTAATTTTAGCGTAAGGTATCAGGAAGGGGTCCAGTTTCTGCTTTCTGCACATGGCTAGCCAGTTTTCCCAACACCATTTATTAAACAGGGAATCCTTTCCCCATTGCTTGTTTTTGTCAGGTTTGTCAAAGATCAGATGGTTGTAGATGTGTGGTGTTGCCTCCGAGGCCTCTGTTCTGTTCCTATGCAACAATCTTGCATGTTCTTCACATGTACCCCAAAACCTAAAATGCAATAAAAAAATAATAATAATTCTTTTCAAAAGTAATTAAAAATAAAAGTAATAGCTCTATATGGGCATCTATGTATAGTGACATGTACATGGTACTCACTCCAAAACCCATTGTCTAATGAATAGATAATAGAAAGAAACAGAAGCAGTAGTCCTACATAACTCATAATTTCCAGCAAGAAAAATATATTATCTTGTAGAAAAAAATGATTTAGACCTCAGCCTTAAGGTAATTCAGATATGCCTAGTATTTTAGTTTGTTCTTGCTTTGCTATTTCTATCGCTCCTTGTTGATATTGCAAATATTTCTTCACTGGAGCTTAGGGGGGACTTTTCAAATATTCTCCTCAAACTTTCATACCCAGTATTCTCAGGAACAAATTCCAAAGTAAGAAGAACAGAACACCCTGTCAAATCATTCAAAATATTTAGTTGTAACTAATGTTTGTCAGGTTCATTATGAAACAAATCCTCATATTACAACATTTCAAGCTATTTTTACCTTGGGGATTATATTACTTTTGCTCATGGTATGGTAATTGTTGTCTCGTTCCATTTCATAATATAAGTATTTATTTTGGTAATAATTCAATGGATAGAACACATTTAGTAGAATCAAACTGGTGCATATATGTAGATAAATATGTATACATATGCTCAAAAAAGGAATCCAAACAGGCAAAACTTTGTCTTTCATTATCTATGAAATATTATTTTTGTATTTCTTTTCTAGTTATCCTTTTCATAATAAAACTTTTACCATATCACCATTAATTTGATAACATTTCAAAAGTAATTAAAAATAAAAGTAATGAATTATAATTAAAAATAATTATTTTCAAAAGTAATTAAAAATAAAAGTAATAGTATATATAATATTTAGGAGGAAGGAAAAAGATACTACAACAAAAAAGAGGGAATTTCAAATTCTAAAGGAAGATTTTTTTCCTTTCTTCTGGTTTGGAAATATATAAGAACCACAATGATCAACTTTGTCTCTCAGATAAAAAGATCACCAAAAATATTTTTTAAATAATATTATAGTAACATTAAAAAAATTTTTACAGAAAAATTGATTGCTTTGTTTAAACTCTTGAATTCTAATTCCACTGAGATCTTCTATTTTCTCCCCAGGTTAGGGTTGGGGTGGGTAGGGAGTGAAGTGGGTGAGTGTTCTCTCCATCTGAGTAATCACTGTTGACCTCACAAAATGTGGAAAGAGAGAGAGAAACTGAAGGAAGCAGGTTCCCATAATTCAAGAAATTAATATCATTTATAACTTTCCTTATACAATTCCTTTTTATGATTTTCAACTCCAAAAAGATGATCATCTCATTTCTATCACTAGTGCCACATTGTCTATAGAGAATCATGGCCCGGATTACAGAATCCAGTAGGGTCAGGCTGTATCTCCCTTTCCTATCCATATCCAAGCCTGTAGCAGTTTTTAAACAACTGCCTGGGCTGGGCATGGTGGCTCATGCCTGTAATCCCAGCACTTGGGGAGGCCAAGGCGGGCTGATCACCTGAGGTTGGGCGTTCGAGACCAGCCTGGCCAACATGGTGAAACCCCGTCTCTACTAAAAATACAAAATTAGGCTACCGTGGTGGCACATGTCTGTAGCTACTCGGGAGGCTGAGGCAGGAGAATTGCTTGAACCTGGGAGGTGGAGATTGCTGTGAGCCAAGATCGCACCATTGCACTCCATTGCACTCCAGCCTAGGCAACAAGAGCAAAACTCCATCTCATAAAAAATAAAAAAGTAAAATAAAATAACCATCTGCCTGGCTGCTTCAGGCCTTCTCACATTTTCCTGCGTCTCCGGAGAGTAGAACCATTCAAGACATCTACCTTTCCTAGGAAGACTTCTAGCCCTCACCAGTACTCCCTCTTCTCTGCAGCCTTGCCAGACCTCTGTTATCCTACAGATCACGTTGCAAGACAAATGTTTACTTCCTGCCACTTAATTTCAGGCCACTGAAGGAAAAAAAAAAGTTTAAAATTAATCATCTGTGTATCCTTGTGATCAGCTGCAGTGTCCTGTATAACCCAGTAATATTCAAAGGACAAAGATAGCAAGTTTACGATCCGCCTCACTTCACAATTAAGCTGATATGATCTAAACCAAACATTTATTCATAATCGAAATGTCAGTAGTCAAAGATATAAATAACACTCAAATGTGAAGTGTAAATGATAAAAGGAATCAGGTCATTGACAGAGCAGGCACAATTCTTCTCCTGCCTTTGGTCCCGTCTCCACTGCGATCTCCCACTTAGCTTTTTTTCTCCTTTGCTACCCTTCAGAACAGTGTAAAAGTGTGTTTTCATGTGACCCTGAGCCTTCACTGAGCCACCGGTGAGCACTGTGTTAGAAGCCTCTTCCTAGACCCTGCCATCACCTCGCTCTGCATTCACCACCACTGAGTAAGGCAACTTTTGGAACCAAAACCCCTGAGAAATAAGTCATAATTTAACCTTTCTATTGTATTAAGTCCCCTTCACAATTTATTCAGATGTTGAGGAAATCAAAAAACCTGGAGTCTGAAAAAGTGACACTAGGACTTAGAGACTTTCATCCCTAGACTTAGAGAGTGATATGCCATGCCCGAGCCTCCTGTGTGATCCAACAAGGCAGATTCATATTCTACTTTTCCGTGCAGGGGGACTCAGCAGGGAGGCTTCATCTGACAGCCTGATACACTTTGGGTTACCTTTGTCCTCTAAATCTTACCTGTAGGTGTAAAAACGAAGGCCTTATACATTTACTCAGAAATATGTATCCACGTGTTCTCTGCCTGAATGTATTTTCTCAGTCTGGCTCTAAATCCTCACCTCTCATTCTGTCTCTTGACTAGCTGGATGATAGAATACATTCAGCTTTTCGTGAAGTTCCGTGAACAGCCTAACCCCAAAAACCCCAGTCCCATAAACTCCTCTAATAATGTGGGCCAGGACAGTTTCTCAACAATCCCTGGTTTTACACATGACCACCACATCAGTGACCAATCAAGGCTATGCCACGTTTCCCAGACAACACACTCTATCTCTCTACTACCTTGTCTCATCTGATATCTACAATGTCCACACTGGCTTGGAACCTCTGTTACCTTTGCTTTCTTTTTCTTTTTCTGCTGAATGGGATTTTATTACTTTGTGCATTCAAGCAACTCTGACCCTTCTTGATTCTCTGTGGGGTGGAGAAGCATCACCAATGCCTCCCTTCACCACCAAGAGCACTGACCTCACACCTTGACTACTCTTGTGATTTTAACTCACCCAAACTTTGACATTTACTTAGTTACCCTTAATTGTCTGAGCTTAGGGAAAGTGTGGGAATATGGTAAGAGTGTTCCTTTACATTCGTTCTTTCTTTTTCTGTACACACATATTTTCTTTTTTACTGTGATAAAATATACGTGGCCAGGTGTGGTGATTCATGCTTCCCAGCATTTGGGGAGGCCGTGGTGGGCGGATCTCTTAAGGTCAGGAGTTCAAGACCAGCCTGACCAACACAGTAAAACCTGTCTCTACTAAAAAACAAAACAAAACAAAAATAGCCAGGTGTGGTGGCACACACCTATAATCCCAGCTGCTTGGGAAGCTGTGGCAAGAGGATCACTTGAACCCAGAAGGCAGAGGTTGCAGTGAGCTGAGACTGCACCACTGCACTCCAGCCTGAGCAACAAAAAGCAAGACTCAGCCTAACATATGTATATACAATACATATATATGTACATATATACATTTTAACCACTTGTAAGTGTACAGTTCAGTGACATTAAGTACATTCACGTTGTGCAACCACCACTACCTCCAGAATTCTTTTTATCTTCCCAACTGAAGCCCCATACCTGTGAAACAATACTTCCCCATTACCCACTTCTCCAAACCCACAGCAAATACCATTTGACTTTCTGATTCTATTAAATTCACTACTCTAGGTACCTCATGTAAGTGAAATTATACAGCATTTATATGATTAATTCACTTAGCAGAATATTATCAAGTTTCATCCATGTGGTAACATATGGTCAGAATTCCTTTCTTCTTAAGGTTGAATAATATTTTATTGCATACACAAACCAAATTTGTTTATCTGTTTATCCATCTATGGACACTTGGGTTGTTTCCATCTTTTAGCTATTGTGAATGATGCTACTGTAAATATAACTGTACATATATCTGTTTGAGTCACTTTAACCAGTACATTTATACTCACGGTTTTTCCTTTGGACTCACTTTTTTTTAGGGACCATGGCTTCCTCTTTCTTTATTGGGCACTTTCTAGATGTCACGCAGGTCTAAGAGTCACACTGTTAAATAATTATTTAAAAACTAACCGGGATGAAGGTCTTGGTCCAGAGCTCCAAACTAGAAGAGAAAAAGGAACGAGGGCAGTGGGCTGAGGGGTATTCCTCCAACATCACCAAAACCCAGAACATGAGGATCCTATGCTCCTCTGTGGGTCAAATCTAGGGTTTGGGCCCTTTGGCTAACCCACAGTTGCCTCTGACTGCATCACATTCAGAGTAAGGTAACCAGCAAGGGGCTGGAGGGAATAGCCAGCTAAGTCCAGACATGGACAGACGTAACTGGAAGGAGGACAGGAAATGTACATGTACTGTCCAGCTGTAGATAAGAGTGTGCAGCTAAGGCAGGCTGAAGGTCAGGAGAGAGGCTGGGTATTGTAGCAATGCAGGACTGTAGCCCCAGAGTCCTCTCCTGAGTGGCTGGTCAGGGTAGCAGCTGTTAGTTCCCAGATGGAGCTCCTGACCCAGGCCCAGGTAGAAGGCTCACACGTTGTGAGTTCTCTTGGTGAGCTGGGGCTCCTCATCCACCAGCTTGGACTTGAGGTGCTCCTTGTAAGCCAGGATTTCTCCAAGCCACTTGGTAATGGTCTACTTCTTACAGACCCAAATTTCCTGTGCAGCCTGCTGAATGAGTCTGAAGTCATGGCTGACCAGCATCATACCACTCTCAAACTCATTGATGGCATCTGCCAGGGCGTCGATGGTCTTAATATCCAGATGATTGCTGGGCTCATCCAGGAAGAGCATATAGGGGTTCTGCCAGGCCAGCCAGGCCAGACACACTCGGCACTTCTGCTTGTCTGACAAGTTCTGGATTGGGCTCACCTGTTGTTTCCCAAGAGACCATCTCACCCAATGATCTTCCTCATTCTTCCTTCTCCTTGATCTCTGGATAGCACTTCATGTGCTCCAAAGATGAGAGATCTAAGTCCAGCTGCTCTTGTAGATGCTGATGGTAATGCCTTATCTTGACATGCAGGTGTTTTCGGATCCTGCCATCTGTGAGTAGTTCTCCAGTTAGCAGCTTCAGAAGAGTTTAATTTTCTGCTCCATTGGGCCCTACCAGAGCCACTCGTGTGTCAAGGTCAATTCCAAATTCTAGATTATTGTAGATGCAAGGCCCATCTTTTGTATACATTAAGCTCACGTTTTGCACAATGATGAAGGGTGGAGGGATCTTGCCACATGGTGGGAAATAAAATGACAAATGAGGTTGTCACTCACAACCCTTTCTGTCAGTCCTGATGCCATCATTTTCTGTAGCATCTTCTCCTTGCTCTGGGCTTGCCGGGGGAGACTTGTCACTGCGATGACCAAACCTCGCAATGTAGTTCTTCATGTACCCAAGTCTGGTCTTGCTCCCAGTGAAACCTTCATCTGGTTCTCCTCCAGTTCTAGCCGTCTCTTCACATACTGATCATAATTACCCGTATAGTACTTCAATTTCTGTGCATGTGAATTATGTTTGGACAGACACCATTCAGAAAATCCTGTGAAAGGCTGATAATGTGAACATCAGTACTGCTGGGGTGAGAGGCCAGGACGCCAGCGACAGCTCGAGCAGCAGCTTTTTCCATCTCAAAGTCCTTGGTAAGCAAATCCACTTCTGTGGTCTCTCTGCCAGGCCTCATTTTCTCCTCTGCTACCTGTGGTTCTGTGACAATATCTCCATTTTCTTCATTTCCTTTTTTGGGCTGCTGTCCAGCTTTGGTAGCCTCCTTCTTTTTGGCTGCCTCTTCCTGGCCAGGTCGGAGGGCATGATCATGACCCACAGGGGTAGGTTACTTTTCTTTCAGGGAGCTGGGCCTCATCACTCAGGCTCTGAGACCCTGATTTTTTATTGTTTTAGGTATATATACCCAGAAATGGAATATATATACCAGAAATGGAATATATCAGTATATATATTTTAGGTATATATACCCAGAAGTGGAATATATAGGTATATATATTTTAGGTATATATACCCAGAAGTGGAATTCTTGTATCATATTTTAATTCCATGTTTAACTCCATGCTTAATTTTTTGAGGAACTGCTATACTGTTCATATTTCTTCTTGTATCCACCATACTCCAAAATGTGTTCTCCTTAGGTCTAATGTAAATATTTAAATATAGACAATGATGGCAAGTGTATTCATTATTTATGGCTATGAATCAAATTACCCTCAAAATGTGGCAGCTTAAAACAATAAACATTTATTGTCTCAGTTTCTGTGGGTCAAGTCAGGTTTCAGTTTAGCTGGATGCCATTGACTCAGGGTATCTTGCCATCAAGGTATTAGCAGAGACAGTAGTCAACCCAAGGCTCAAATGGGGAAGAATCCACTTCCAAGCTCGCTCATATGTCTAGTTGGGAAGGCTCAGAAGATACACTTCCAAGTTCCCTTAGATAGCCATTGGCATGCACCAGGTTCTCACTGAATATTGATCAGAGATATCAGTTCCTTGACACATGCATCTCTCCATAGGCAACTCACAACGTGGCAGATAAGGTGTTTCCTTCAGAGTGAGGACTCCTCGAGAGAAAGAGAGCAAAAGAAAGCTTGAGCAAGGAAGTCTTTTCATAACCTAGTCTTGGAATGGCATTGCACTACTTTTGCTGTATTATACTCATTAGAAGTGAATCATTAGATTCAGCAAACACTCAGGGGAGGCTATTATTCAAGGCTGTGAACACCAAAAGGCAGAGATCATGGGACTATTTTAGAGGCTGCCTACCACAGCAAGAAATGTGCTTTGCTTTTGTTTTCATTTCTATAATCTAGAACAATTAAGATCTAGAAAAACTGTTTAATGATGAATGAATATTAGTAGGAATGTAACATCTGAGCTTTCATGTTTTTATATGGTGTTTCAAATCAGAGACAACTTAACAGAGTATACCCTAACTTATGATGCTTTTAAAAACTGAAATATATCTTTATCTCTTTTATTATGTTACATTAAAGATCAGAATCAAATTTGGCACCTCTCCCAAAAGACATGAAGAAAACAAAACCACGTACTGACTCCTTTTGTACATTTCCTGGTATTCTGGTGCAAACTTTGTCATTGTATGACATATGGGAGTAGATAATACGGTTGAAGATAATGCAGTCCATTTTAAGAATTTTACATCTGTTACTAAAAGGCTTTTATGCTCCAAGTTAAGGAAAGCAAAGAATATTACCCTAAATATATGCATGCTTTTATTCTGGATTCTTTTTTTTCAAACATTAAATTGATCTTTAGAGGGGACTTTTACATTACATCAATAATAATAAGAAAAAACATATCTTTACTATCATAGGCAGGCTGCTATATTGGGTACCAAAGGTATATGGTACTAAATATGCCCTTAACCCCTTAATTTTTTAAAATAATATTATTTGGTGTTATTTTATAATCTAATTACTTCTTATACTCAGAATTTTATAATTGGTGATAATTTATTAGGTTTCTTGTAAGTCATTAGGTGTGTTTTACCACATACTCCCTAGAATTATGAAAGATGTATTATTATATTTATTCCAGAGACATGGACCACTTTAAGGAGAAAGCTGAAATGTTTAGCAGCAGTGCATTGGACAATCCCAGAGAAAACGTTGTACAATACACTGTTCAAATCTCCAACGAAAAGAATATAATTCTTAGCCAGACAAGGTCATAAGCTATGATACATATGTTGTACTATGGATACAGAATGATAAGTTTCACCTATTGGGCAATTCAGATAAAGTGAAAGTGACAATTTTAAGGAATGTATTCAAATTATTAAAACACTCCCAGGTTTTAGCATACATATGTAATTTTCAGTTAGTTATGACTGCCAGAGGTGTGAGAGAAGACAGCAGTCGCAAAATGTTTATTTCTCTTGCTGTTTGTTGTATGATAATGATTGCAATAAAATGACATCATATATTTATCTTATACTTTCACAGTTCCTAACACAGTTAATAATGAAAAATATTTTTGAATTTTTTATCCCAATATTTACTATTCCTAAACATTTATTGTGCTTAATTTATATTGAAGTAAACTCTAAAATCACCTCTAACTCTAAGAGTTTACTATGATAGAAACTTGCAATAATGTTAGTTTCAGTAAATAAGAACATCTTTCATTTTAACAATAAAATGATACTATTGTATTTATTTAATAACTTCTCAAATTCCAACTTTGCTACTTATTTTTTTAAATAATTCCACAGACACACATGTTTTTAGCTTCCTTGATATTCCCAACTCAATAAGACTTTTAAAAATGTATTGGCACATGCCTGTGGTCCCAACTACTTGGGAGGCTGAGGTCCTGGAAGTACTTGAACTCAGGAGGTTGAGGCTGCAGTGAGCCATGATTGTGTGCTACACTCTAGCCTGGGCAAGGGAGCAAGAATCTGTCTCAATAATAAACAAATAAATAAAGTATTTGGTCTCTTAAATCATAAACCATTCTAAAAATTAGAATTCCAAGTATGTTAGTTATAATCCAAATTTATGCTAATTGTTACTAAAATTTCATTAGAACTTCCCAACTTTGCTATAAGAACATATAGATACATTTAGAAGAGTCTAAATTCAGTTTGTTCTGTTCATATCAAGTAAGATTTACCTCTGCTTTCTCAGAGGGTTGATAGTCAACATTTCATTGAAATGCTATAATTGTTATTGTTTTAAATTTGAGGGCATTGATTTAAAAGCTGACTCACTCACTTATAAATGCTTAAAAATTAAAGCCTTAAAATAATAACATAATTCATTAAAAAATAATATTGTGAAAGAAATGGAAAAGAGACATGACCAAAAAAAACCAGGTCATTTATTATTGCTTAAAACTTAAAATGATAAGCAGCAAATAGACTGCCATACTTCTGAGGTCAAGAACTAAGAATCTCAAGCAAGGGTTTTTCAGACTCAACAAAGTTTATATAATATAGTGCAGTTTCTAATTGTATAACAAAAATGTACTAGGTTGCTGTTGATGAACTTACTGAAGAATAAGATTCCCATTGAGAATTTTTTTTAATTTCTCACATCTTTTCCTTGCATACATGGTAGTGACACTATTTTCATATTGCACATGTAAATTAGCTTTAAAACACGGTGAGCTACAGAAGCCCTATCCTTTGGTCATACTGTAAATACCCAAGTTCTCTGGAATTGGTTAAGTAGTCCCTTGACTGATTCTTAAGTGCCTTCATGACTAATTTTCCACACAAGACTTTCTTATTACCAATACTTGGGGAAAAACTGAGAAGTGTCAATTAAGGTACTATTTCTATTGATTAAAAGAACCAACTATTAAAGTATCATTTATTTGTTAGAAAGTAATTATATTTAATTTTATATTATTTTACCATAAAAGCTTTAAAGTGCATGCTGATGATAAACTTGGAAGAGGCATTTGATAGAGGTTCTTAAGCTAAATTACGTAAAGTTTCTAGGCTTCAAGGTATCTGTGAACTTTCTGAAACTGTAAGATATTTTATGTTGATGAACATGTTTCTAAAAACATTCAGAGAGAGAAAAGAGAAAGACAGAAATGAAGGGTGAATGACTCCCAGGTTATTGCCTGAGCAACAAAAACAACGGAACCGTCAACTAGGAAGGGATGATATCAGGTGGAGCAGTTTTGGAAGGGTGTGGTCAGGTGTTCAGTTTTACATGGGTTAACTTTAAGATGTGTATCAGATAAACTAATGCCACATGAACTAACTTCACAGAGAGGCACAGGACGGTGAGAAAAGTGAAACTCCAAGAAAAAACATGCAGTGTTCACAAAAGTAATAATGCTATAAGGATATGTTACAAAAATCATAGAACACCTCTTTCCTGAGTTTTGTGTAAATGTTAATCTAATTTCCCTCTCAAGTACATTTAAAGACCAGGAAATCAGTTTTGCCTTTGAAAGAGAAACCATTCTCTTTTTATATGTGTTTTCTGTTATACCAATGATACACAGCTATTAAATATGGTTATAAATATTTAACCTTTTAACGATTGTGTTACACATTAGAAATAGCTTTATGAGCTCACCAAGCACTGGAAGTGATATACTCTGGTTCCCCAAGGAACCGTGGATAAAGCCACTGCCACAGTGAAGGACATTATGTGCATTCACAGAAATGAGTGCTGTGTCAGTTACAGATACTACACTGAGTTTATTTTGGTCAGGAAAGTTGGTGGTAAACAGAAGATATTCTGTAAACTGATCTTGTCTGCTAGCACACTAAGAAAAAAATTCATTCTTCTGGAATTAATTTTACACCAGAGTAACAAAATAGCGTTTGTGGGTTTTTTTAATCCTGAAATTAATGTAAAAGAATGTGTCAATTGCATTGGTTATTTAAGACCTCTATATAACACATTTTAAACTATTCTACTCTTATCTATTTCTTTCTTCTTTGTCTGCCCTAGTTTCTTTTACACTCTTCCCTTTCAGGGGGATTTCTCTTGCTTATACTTAGGATCACTGCTAAAGGGTAAAATTAATAAGTCATCTTGGCAGACAGCTGTAGCATAACGTGCAAAAGGGAAGACAAGCCAACTTGACAAAGGCCCAGGTCTCAAAGCACATGCTTTGTGGCCCTGGATTGGATACTTAATTTTCGTGAGTCTTGGTTGTGTTACACACACCCATTAATCTCTCTCTCTATCAGTTTTCCCATTTGTAAAATAGAAATAAAGCACCAGCCTAGTACTGTCGTGAAATTAAATGAATAAATGTAGAGAGTTGTTTAGTGTAAGTTACTATGCTAATATAATTAATAAGATACAGTATGGTAATAATCACCATTTTCTAATTGAGATAAACATATGTAAAAGGACTGCCAGCTAATTATATTATTTAACCATCAATTATTGAGCTCCAGACTGTATCAACCTCTTCACTGTTTATTTATGGTACATTTTCTGTAATCTTTACAGCAACCCAGAAAAGCAGGCTTTACTTTTCCATTGTACAAGGAGCTAAAACTGAAATGCAGATAAGTGATATGCTCGAAGTCACACAAATAGAATGTGGCCAAAACAGAAGTTGGCCCTAGGCCAAGTCTGCCTAATTCTGAAACCAGTGCTTAATCCCTCACCCACAAAGGTGAGGCAACATGACCAGGGCAAGAACACTTGAATCATCAGCCCACCGGCTTAGTCTTGTGCCCCAGCAAAATTACAGGAATATGTTGAAACTCACTGTTCTCATCTATAAGATTACTCTACATGATCTTCAGGAACTCAGAGAAATAAATTCCCAGAATGAGTGAGGATTCTGGTATCTGTAATTTTTTTAATGTGGTTTGTTTTTGCAAAGTCAGTTACCTAATTAAATCCTCTGCCATTTCCAGATTATTCTCATGAAAAAATTGACATCAACACAGAGAAAAAAATTTCCTTAGATCTACAAAGACTGTCTAGGATACATAAACTCTGTTTGCTCTTTCATTCTGTCCTTCATATGCTTTAAACATTCTCCTAAGAAAGTGAAATTATATACTATAACAAAGACTGCAATGTATTTTTAAGTATTTACATTATCTGTTTAATATTTTTAATTTTTTATTATTATTATACTTTTTAAGTTCTGGGGTACATGTACAGATCATGCAGGATTGTTACATAGGTATACACATGCCATGGCAGTTTGCTGCCTCCATCCCCCCGTCATCTACATTAGGTATTTCTCCTAATGTTATCCCTCCCCAATCCCCCTACCCGCTGCTATCCCTCCCCTAGATCTCCAACCCCCCAACAGGCCGGGGTGTGTGAGATTCCCCTCCCTGTGTCCATGTGTTCTCATGGTTTAACACCCACTTATGAGTGAGAACAAGTGGTGTTTGGTTTTCTGTTCTTGTGTTAGTTTGCTGAGAATGATGGTTTCTAGCTTTATCCATGTCCCTGCAAAGGACATGAACTCATTCTTTTTTATGGCTACATAGTATTCCATGGTGTATATGTGCCACATTTTCTTTATCCAGTCTATCATTGATGGACATTTGGGTTGGTTCCAAGTCTTTGCTATTGTAAACAGTGCCGCAATGAACATATGTGTACATGTGTCTTTATAATAGAATGATTTATAATCCTTTGGGTATATACTCAGTAATGGGATTGCTGGGTCAAATGGAATTTGTATTTCTAGGTCCTTGAGGAATCGCCACACTGTCTTCCGCAATGTTTGAACTAATGTACACTCCTACCAACAGTGTAAAAGCGTTCCTATTTCTCCACATCCTCTCCAGCATCTGTTTTCTCCAGATTTTTTAATGATAGCCATTCTAACTGGCATGAGATGGTATCTCAATATGGTTTTGATTTGCATTTTTCTAATGACCAGTGATGATGAGCTTTTTTTCATATGTTTATTGGCTGCATAAATGTCTTCTTTTGAAAAATGTCTGTTCATATATCCTTTGCCCACTTTTTGATGGGGTTGTTTTTTCTTGTAAATTTGTGGTATTTTTAAAGAATATTTGCTATTTTAATAAAAAGGAATTATTTTCTATTTATCATTCCCTGATTTCTACATTACGTATGGATGAATAAACTTGATAAATGTGTCACTTCTGCACAAAGAATATGAATGTCCTCTGGAATTTAAAGAAATGAAAAAGAATTTTTGTTTCTTATCTTCATTATTCTGTACAACTAACTGGGCTTAGAGTCATTATATCTGGATTACATCAAGCCTCTTTCAATTGTTCTTAGATTAACCCTACTAGGTATAAAAATTGTCATGTAGTACCTAAAATCTATATTACAAATTTCCTGCCACTTATTTTTATTAATGCAAAGCCATTTATTAGATTATATAAAGATATAAGAATAAATTCATTGTAACTCCAGCCCTAAGATATTCTTTGAAAGACAGCTGCAATACCTTCGGAAATTGGATACTGTATTCACAATTCAGGACAGCTATGGAGAATCCATGACAGATTATTATATGAGTATTCACCATATATAAAATTAAAGTGGAAAGTTAAAATAAGAAATTTATCTTGTTTTTGGTTAAAGATGAAAATTAATATTGGATATAAACTAAAACACTAAATAGATAAATCAGTATAACTCTAGTTTCTGCTACATATTTATAATTTATAAAATTTCTGTTAATTTTGTGACAAAGTTTCAATTTCATAAGAACTCTCACATTAACTAAATTACTGTATTTGAAGTAGCAAGAGACTTTGAACTATAAAACATTATGTTGATTGATTATGATACTCAAAAGTGCTTAACACTTATTTAGCACTTTACGTTCTCAAAGCACTTTACAAACATTAACGAATTAATCATGTCACTGTGATGTCAGGAAGGTACTAGAATTACCACTCCTGAGATGAAGGAATTAAATAAAGTGGCTTAAGACAATGAAAGACTTTAAAAGTCTAAATATTGAAACCTAAGTAAATACCTAAATGACTAGAGCGGTGAGTTGTCTGTATATGATGTAAAGTATGCAGTGCAAGTTAACAATATTGCAATAGAATCAAAGCTACCTCTCAACTGTGGCACACAGAATTTATAGCTGTTGCTGAATACCCATACATCCCTACTAACCTTTGCTATTCTCAACGAGATATTATAGAATTAATTTTGCTAATATTTTAAAATTATAACGTTTTCATAAATAAAATGTCCTGTGAATTAAAATAATTTGTTTTCATTAATCATGTTTTAGAAAAACATATCAACTACTAGAAATGTTTTTCAAAAATCATTAAAAAAAATCGTAACTAAGAAGTCTAACTTATTTCCAAGGCAGAATTTTTTCTGTTGACTTTCTAAAATGCTATCAAATATTTTATAGATTCTTAAAATAATGCCAATTAGAAATCATTACTATTTAAGCTTTATCAAATATTTTTATTCATCAAAATCCAAACTGATCTTCTGAAATCACAGACATGTACTTTAGGAAAAAAGTTAACTAGATATAGATATAAATACAGACACATGCATAACACACACATATACAGTCACATGGGTGTGTGTGTGTGTGTGTGTGTGCGCGTGTGCATGCATATGTATGTGTGTGTAGATTGGCCTCCAACTAGACAGCCACAATCAGAACATTTTCAAGAGTAAATTACAATTTCTGTGATTACCTGCTTGTTTAAACATTAAATAGTCCTAGCTTTTGAGTTTTGAGTGAACCATTAACTCAAAGGTCAACTGAATAAACTCAAAGAGAGGCATTTAGGTCATTAGCACCATTATAAAACATACTCTCTTATCAATTTAGAAGCAAAGTTTTTCAAATATTTTCTTTTATAGTTTCAACTGGTTCCACATCCTAGCCAAATAAAGGAAGAGTTCAGATCTTGAAACCAGAGAGGAATAAAAGAAGTATTAAGATAATTTGAATATTTTATCACAATATTAGGAAAACCATCTGGATTAAAACCTTATTCTGAATTTGGGGTTTTATATGCACCACAGAGTTACTGATATTACAAGTCTTGTATATGTTCACAACATTGAAATAAATAGGGGCTTAAAGGAAAAGGAAATGCAAATGGAATATATGGAAACATTTGAAAGATGTTCTGCTTCATTAGTATTTAAAGACATGTAAAATAACATTACCGTAAGATTGACAAAACTTAAGAGAAAGCTAAAAATCAGTGATGAAAAAGGTGGACGGAAATAGACCATCTCACAGACTTTCGTGAACTGAAATAAATCCAAACATTCTGTTTAATGATACAAACAAAAAAGCAAACAAACAAAAAGTAGCCCGCTAGGTCACAAATGTTTGTCATCGGATGTTACTAAAGCATCCTTTCTAATGAAAAAAAAAAACTAATTATATATCAATAAGAAAATAGTTGAATAAATTATGGTACAACCAAATTATCAACACAATACCATTTTTGAAAAATGTATTATATTTGTATATATGTGGATGCTTTTAAATAACAGTAAGAAAAAAATTTTCAAATACAGGCACAAAATATTAATTATAGTTACTTCTGGGGGTTGAGATTTTAAGAATAGGAGTGGGCAGAGAAGTTGTCCACTTTTATTACTTTAATTATTTTTAAGTCTTAAGTTGTAGGCGGTTTTGGTTTGTTTTATTAAATAAGTAAAAGCAGCGAAAAACTTTAAAACTTACATAGTTTACATTATCTTCATAAGTTTGTGACCTAGTTAAAATTTTGAAAATAATCACATTAATTAATATTGTCTTTTTTAAGTGGTGGAGTAAAAAATCGAATAATGGAGAAAGTATAATTTGGGATTTTATTGGCCAACTGATAGTAGCACCTAAAATTAAACTTTTTAATAAGATAGTAGAAAAAGAAACCACTAGTCTATTCATCATATCACCATATTTCCCACATTAACTATAATCCAAAGATCCAACCTCATTTTATTTTAGTTCCTCACTTCTTGCAGTAATAATTTGTAATTGAATTTTGGGGGTATGTCAATATGATGATGAAGTGTTAGGTTGCATGGAGCAAATATTACCCCAGACGATCAACTCTAAAAGACAGAGAATGTTGACATACATGTTCGTGCTTCTGTGAATTCCATGTCTATGTCAGCCCTAAATGATAAAAAATTAAGCAACAAAGCTAAAAGTTTGGTAAAAGCACTTTTTAAAAATTGTTCATTTATTTCCTATTGACATTGAAAGTTCTGTGCCTTTGATTTTTCAAATGCCAAAAATGAGGGTCACCTAATTGATGTATCAATGGCAATATTTGTTTTAATATATGCACTGTATTTTAAACGTATACACACGTGCATATTACACATTTGGTTAGAGACAGAGATGAAAGCTGATAGATAAATAGATGTAGAAAAAAATAGATTTCTGTCACATGACCAGGAAACTTAAGCACGTGGACACGTTGTAGGGTGGGTAGGGCAGGGTTTATTGGGTGAAAGGAAAGAAGGAAAGACGGACTCTCAGCAAAGCGAGAGAGTCCTGCTACAGAACTCCCGCCTCACAGATTGAATCCCAGGTCACCAACCAGGAACAGCAGGGGCCAGGCTCCTCTCCACTGCAAACGCCCTGAACTTCCCGAGGCTCCACCCCGTCCTCCCAGTGCACAGGTGGGCATTATTCAGAGATAAGCAGTCGCAAAAGGGCGAGCTTCATCCCGGGACCCACAATCCAGTTTTTCAGCCTTCAGGCTGTTTCAGGCTTCAAGGCGGGGTTTCACCAAGGACCCTTGGGTGTCTCCTGTCTCTATCACACATACATAGATACACTGAAGCGTAGCTCATCTGAAATTTTCAACTGCTTCTTACTTTGCTTTTCTATATCTTAAAATATGAAATTGAGTTTTACATTTAAAACTTTTTAAATAAAAAAAACACATACTCTTAAGTTCTCCTCAATTTTGCTATTTTTTATTTTTAAATTCTAAAAGAAATTCTGAAAAGACCTCTACAAATGTGTTAAGATGCACAGATTCTATAACAATAGAAAATAAACCAATAGATATTTTGAAGAAGAAAAATGAAAAGTGGAAGTTTTTGTTTGGTGATTTTTTTTTTATGAAATGCCAGGAGGTTGTGTTTGTGTTAATGAGAAACATTATCTTACCAAAGAGTGCTGTTATTCTCATTTCCATTTATATAGGAAATTGATTAATACTTAACTAATTGGCACATGCAAATGGGGATTAACTGAATTCACTTTTCTCCACAACTCAACGGCTGTAATTTAGATCCTTACTTAGATTTAAATCCTTTATTATTTTTGAAGGTAATCATCTTCCTGTTGTTAGAAATAAAATATCAAAGCACCATGCTAATTATAGCTCGTGTTTCACAAATTAGCTAATTAACATTACTGAAAAGCAAATGTACAGCGAGCAAAGTTTAAATTCCTGAATTGGAGTCAAGCCTTTATACAATACAGTGGTGAGATATATGCTATTAAATGCCATTGGGTCAGATATACTTTGGAGCTAATAACTGTAGTCAGATATTTAGTTTTTTTCTCCAAATAAATATCTTATTCTGATGTTTCTATGCAATTACACCTATGAATTTTTTGTAATTAGCTCTTCTAGACGGAGATGTAAGGTGGGATAACAGAATGATGTGCATGGCTAGGAAAGCTGTCTTTTAAGTAAAATCTCAAAAGTTCTCAAGGCATGCATGACTTGCTTGGGAAATTATACAATTAGTTGTCTTCATCATTTTGTGTTTGCTAGCTAATATCTTTCAATACCTAAGATGCTGGCAACAATAATTCTTTAGATTCAGGACAAAACAAAAAAACAAAAAAACAAAAAAACCTGTTTAGCAGTGAATTTAGAGGGAAATGGTTAGAAATCTAAAAGTTTCTGAGAGGTCTGAACTTAATTCATTCGTGTGCCAACTTAATCTACCATTGGATAGTCATGTAGAATCAGGGTATGTTTGGAGGAGCCGTCCTAACGTATCCAGGGATGTGGTCTTCATCAGAAGTTTTGGAAACAAGGCTTGCCCATGACTATTTGCATATTGAACATTTATTAAGCAGTTACTATGGGTCAGAGAGCATAGGAGAATCTTAATACCTTAGAATGAGAAAGACTGATGAGACTATGACCTCAAAAAGCACAAAGAGATAGAAGAGACAAAACAAATGTGTAAACAAAAAATAATTAAGTTAATTAAATGTTGGAGTACTCACGACAAACAAAAAACCTGAAGGTTAAAATAACACCGAAGTTGAAAGACTGACAAACAGAATGATCTAGTCGTGGAAGAAACAGAACAAATGTGATTTTAGTCCGATGTTCTAAAATGCAGAAGAGCTTGATGTGACCAAGGGCTGAAAGCAGTTCATTAAGCTGAAGTATAGTGAATGAGGAGCAAAGAAGAGAACAGTACAAAATGAAGGTGTAAAAACAGGAGCAGAGCAAGGTCACATCAGGCCTTGTCAGCGTTACTAAAAGGCTGATTTAATTTTAAGTTCAACAGGAAGACACTGAGTCTTTAATCTAGGGAATGTTATGAGCCCAATTTACATTTGGGAAGGTCAGTCATGGGATGAAGTGAGAAAGAGATTGTGGAACAGCAAGAGCAGAAGTGGGTAGACCTAGGAAGATTATGCTATAGTCTTGGTAAAAGATGGCGGTGGTCTTGTCTCTGGCGGTAACAGTAAAGATAGAGAAGAAGAATGACTCCAGATGCAAAGTGTATTAGTTTGTTCTGCTATTTAAAAAAAAACAAAAACTCACCAGACACAGGGTAATTTACAAAGAAAAGAGATTTAATTGACACAGTTCAGCATGGCTAGGGAGGCCTCAGGAAACTTACAGTCATGGTGGAAGGCAAAGCAGAAGCAGGCACCTTCTTCACAAGGTGGCAGGAGACAGTGAACATGAGCAGGGGAAATGCCAAATGCTTACAAAACCATCACATCTCATGAAAACTCACTGACCATCATGAGAACAGCATGAGGGAAACCACCCCCATGATCCAATCACTTCCCACTGGGTCCCCCATGACACCTGGGATTATGGGGCTTACAATTCAAGATGAGATTTGGGTGAGGGCACAGCCAACCCACATCACAAAGTTAGCAGAAATCACTGATCGAGAATGAATTAAAGGAAGTGTCATATATACATAGCTCAAGCAACTGGGTACATAATAGTGCCATGTGATAAGAAAGAAAAATCTGCATCTAGTCAGGGAGATGAAGGAGTTTGCAGAATGAGGAATTAAGGTAGTCATGGCCAGCCCAAGAATAAGGCTTAATTCAAAACCCCAAAGACAGGAAGCTGAAGTGGCTACAATTCTCTTCACCCAGAAATTACACTTAGGTGGAGTGAGCAATGAGGACAGGGCTAAGGAGAGATGGGGGACATTAGGGGAGGCACACATGGGAGGTGTTTGAACAAGGGAAAAGCTGGGCATACAAGGCAAAGCACATATGAGACCACAAGTTCTGGACTGTCACATGGCTCTAGCATATTTCATTCAGAAGAACAGTGTGACGGAGCCCTTCATGTCCACCACAGGCCCAGGCTGCACATGAAGGACTCACGCTTTAAAGAACAGCCAACCTTTCTGAAACTCTAAAAGATGTTCCATATTTTTGTCTATGAGAATATTCAGATCTTGAACCATTTAGATTACTCCAGCTTTGTACAATGTAGTCCTAATGCCACATCTTAATTCTCAGAATCCCTGATGTAGCTCTCTCTTAGTCCGAATGTCTGGATAAATCAGACATTAGAGTGAGAATAGAGCCTCACTCTAAGCACAGAAATCCCAGTCGGGGTCTTACTTTAATCTGAGAAAGCGGACACGTTTGTTATATGAACAGTTTGTTTTGGTGGTTCTCATCGCTCACCATCCTCTTTTTCTCATTTGCAGTCTTCTCCCCCTTTGTAAGGTTTCCATTCAGTTACCTCCAATAAATACCACCCTGCTATTTTCTGACATCCAACTGGACGATGTACCACACTCCTCATTTGCCCTTGCCCTGTCCCCTATAAACATGTATGCATCAGTGCTCATCCCTCTACAGCCTGTCTAGATAATCCAATAAACTAATCCATGTTCAAACTGCTAATGGTTAGCATCAGTGGATGTTAGCAGCAGCCCTCTGGAGAAACATGCTTAACCAAAATGTTAAGGGCTAATTCTCAAAGGCCAGCTCCTGGTAGGAAATTGAACTGAAAGTGGAAAGCAAGCCTTTTACATCCTTAAAGTTAACCACATAGAGGGTTGTCTCACCCTGTTTTGGAATGAACTTTAGCCTTAAAAGTAAGTTTCCCAAATTATGGAATACTTGTTTGAAGAAAGAAGGTTTGTCTTAAAAAAAATGGGGGGGGGGGGCTTTCAATCATCATGGGAATGCAAAGATGAAAAATTGTTACTGGAAAAGGAGCAAAGACTTTGTCTTTGACCCAGTGTCCCACAGAGTGGAAAACGTTTACTTGGAGATTCCATGCACAGGTCAATGTACCACAGAAGCCAAAATCAGTTCTTAAAAACAATAACACTAACCGCAAGCCACCCAAGAATCAGAGACACTTTTAAACAGCCCAGTTTCTTCCCTGGCAGGCTCATTTTCAAGGCCACATGGGTTGGGGGAAAATTGCACATCCTTGCTAAAGTGGTTTTTAGTCTATAGTGAATGTGTTTTATTCCTGACATATTTTCCTATTGGTAAGGGGGAAAAAGTCAAGCAAATTTAAATGTGCAAATAAAATTTGCCACTGTCTTCAAAGAATGAGAGAGTGCTTCAAGAGCAAGCTTTGTTTTGGCTATCTACACTTTAATTCTCCTTAACTAAATGATGGGGGTGTTGTTCAAAAAGAATAGAAAATAGCCTTCCAATAAAATATCCTAGCATAAGAGATTAAATGTGTGTCCTACCTTTAATACCTTACTGGTTCCTTGCCAACGCATAGCATTCATTTCTTTCGACTTGTCTCCAGGAAGACTTCCCCGATCACCATAAATCATTTGCTTTGTTGCATTGTGCTGACTTTGCAGCTTTATTTTCAGGGTGCTCTGTTCATTACATCTCTCCCCAAATCAACTCCTCAGCCAGTCTTCTACTTCTTTTATATATTTTAGTACAGTATCATTTTTAAAACATAAAGAATAAATGAGCAAATTAATGAGTAAAAGAATAAATGAGGCTGGGTGAGATGGCTCATGCCCATAATCCCAGCACTTTGGAAGGCCCAGGCAGGAGGATTGCTTGAGGCGAGGAATTCAAGACCAGCCTGGTCAATGTGGTGAGACTCATTCTCTACAAAATGTTTAAAAAAGGAAACTTAGCAGAGTGTGGTGGCGTATGCCCATAGTCCTAGCTATTCAGGAGGCTGAGGCAGCAGGATTGCTTGAGCTGGGAAGGTCGAGGCTGCAGTAAGCCATGATTGTGTCACTGCACTCCAGCATGGGCAACAGAGCAAACACTAACTCAAAAAAAATGAAAAAAGAAAGCATAAGGGAATAAAGAAGTGAATCAAGTCCACTAGCTGCCATAAATTCAGATGAACGGCTGTTTTCATAAGTGTTAACCTTTGATTTATAAGCCACCTAATTGAAAATAGAAATAAAACATAAGAAGAGTGAGTGACAGAGTACCACTTTTTTTCTTTTTTTTTTAAATTATACTTTAAGTTCTGGGGTACATGTGCAGATCATTCAGGATTGTTACATAGGTATACATGTGCCATGGTGATTTGCTGCATCCATCCGCCCGTCATCTACATTAGGTATTTCTCCTAATGATAGCCCTCCCCAATCGTCCTACCCCCTGCTATCCCTCCCCTAGTCCCCCCCCCACCTTCCAACAGGTCCCCGTTTGTGATGTTCCCCTCCCTGTGTCCATGTGTTCTCGTTGTTCAACACCCACTTATGAGTGAGAACATGTGGTGTTTGGCATTTTTTTCAGTATTAGTCAGACATCTAACTTCTGTAGGTACATATTAGATATTTTGGAAAGGTCTTTCAGACCAGAAAAATACCATTTGGTATGTTGAACTAGTCATTTACTGAGTAATACCCTGTATATTTAAAAAGTCATGTAACATTTACTTTTTTATAATCAGAGAGCAGCTAAGGCTCTGGGAAGTAAAAACTGCTTTTCAGAACTACAATCAGCAACAAACTAGATTTCCAATTTGGCAGATTCACAAGAGAAAAGGATTATCCTTTGTAAAATGGTAATAGTGCCAAATGTACCTGTATGGTTGGCACAGCCAATGGAGCTTCCTTACATATTTTTATTTTATTAAAATGCTATTTTTAAGGAGATAACATGAATAATACTCTAATACTTTAAGTGACATAAACTGCATTTAATAAGTTCTAGAGTATTATTCATATTATTCTCTTCAAAAGCAAGCTCACATTAATTCCCACAACAGACCTAAGATGATGATACTATCATTATCCCTAACTTACAGATGGGAAAACTGAAGCATAGGGAGAAAAATCAAGCTAATTAAAGCTAGAGCTGAACTTTGACCCCAATTCTATTCCATTTTTGAGCTCACACTTACAATCATTAAAATATATTCTTTGTTATATGCATGGTTATATGCATAACCACAAGAACGTTAAGTCTGACAAAATCAGGTTTACTTATCTGGTACACCAATGAATCACAAGTGTTTACATCAATGCCTATCATACATAATGAGTACTCAGTACAGATTTATTAAGTGAAAAAACGATAAATAATGAGGACGTCTTGGATCAATATTACGTCAATACTCTCAGATCAGTTCTGGACTCAAGTTAGAAGCAAGATATTAACCTGAAACAAAAGAGCGTTAAGATGTATGGTAGAATTTCACCTGTGATCACACGTTTTGATAGGTGCCTCATCATCTGCATACAGTAAAACTTTTTAGAACATTGATGGCAGATTAATTTATGATCTCTGTCCAGCAGTTATGATAAATGTTAGAAAAACAAGATTATTTTCGCTTCTGTTGAACACATAATGATTCTTATAATAGGCTTAAAATACATATAAATAATCTATTAAGCACAAAACGTGATATGCTGCAAATAGCTGTTAAACAGAGAAGGAATTTAATATACTGAACAAGCAGACACAGGACATAGGTTCTTTGAGCCAAAATGATACATTTGTTCACATTTCTCTAAATAGTTGTGGTGAAATGTATTGTGCTATACATATTATCTCGGCTATGTTTTTATTATTTTATATAACCAAAACATTTAAGAAAGAGAGCACACTTTAAATAGCAAAGCTATTAGGTACCAGCAGCCTAAATGGCTTTCTATTTTGTAGATTATATTCAATTAATCTGTTGTTGTTTGTGCAAACACACTTCATTCTTTCTTGCTTCTGTAACGTTTCTCATGCTATTCTGCTTAGAACACTCTTTCTTTTATTCAGGTATCCAACTGAACTTCAAAGCTCAGCTAGCACAAACATTATTTTTATGAAGACTTTCCCTAGAAAAATATTGAATTAAAAGTGTGGGAGCAATCTAAGAAACTAAATAACCCATCTCCGCCAACCTGAATGTATGTATAACTTTTCTGTCTACTACTTATTGGTATTGCAGCCTAGACTTACACATCTTAAGAAACAAAATTGTGAGACTGTGACCCAGGCAGTGAGACTCCAAAGTCGAGGCATTTATCCCTATGCAAGATAGATACAGGTAGACAGATGGCAGGCCGGGTACCATGGCTCAAGCCTGTAATCCCAGCACTTTGGGAGGCAGAGGCGGGTAGATCACCTGAGGTCAGGAGTTCGAAACCAGCCTGGCTAACATAGCAAAACCCCTTCTCTACCAAAAATACAAAAATTAGCTGAGGGTGATGGCGGGCGCCTGTAATCACAGCTCCTCAGGTTGCTGAGGCAGGAGAATAGCTTGAACCCAGGAGGCAGAGGTTACAGTGAGCCAAGATCACACCATTGCACTCCAACCTGGGTGACAAGAGCGAAACTTTGTCTCAAAGAAAAAAAAAAAAGAAAAACAGATGATACATGATAGATAGATAGATAGATAGATGACAGATAGATAGATAGATAATCACATATATATAACTGCAAGCATTTAAAATAATGAAGATATACAAAGAGTTTTCTTGGCCAGGATTTGTGAAGTTTTATCTAGGAGGTCTGCTTCCGCAAGGCTGAAAGAACTTGTAAGATTTGAGCAGGCAGAAAGAAGAAGGCAAGGATTTTTAGGCAGGAGGAAAATCATGTGAAAATTTCAAAGGGAAAAAATAAAAGTTTAGATAAGTACTGGTAGGGAAATAGATTACAAACAGCAAGAGAGAAATAAAGAAGTGAAGTTGTTTGTTGAAAAAACTGTAGTGACAAATGAATGAGTTAGTACTTTTTGAGATAAGCTTTAAGATATACTTAATTTTTAAGTGTGGGAAGACCATGATGAAAGCGACTTTGTCAGCAATACTTCCTTCTTTTCTGTCATCTCCATCTAAACCCCACCTTCTCTTCAATGCAAAAGCAAGACCTGTCAGAGTTTATTTGAAGGAATCATTTTGAAGACAAAAATTTCCAAGCAATCAACTCCAACCAATAAAAAATCTGAATGTAATTATATGAGAAAAAATCAAAATTATATAAAATAAAAATAAATGTTAGAACTGGCACAGAGTAAATGTACAAAAACTCACTTATGAAAAAAAAAAGTACATTTTTTTCAGGCAATAAAACTTAGCCAGTACTTATGTGGTGGAAAATCTCAACCTATTTCCACTTTGTCAGTATTATGAGGTAGTTTTAATTATCAAGACTCCAGAGACTTTCCTCATGTAAGGAAAATATTACTAGAGATACAGGATATCAACTTTCACTTCATATATTATAATACAGAGGGGTTATTTTCATGGGTTTTCACCATGGGGGGAAATACTTTCAAACAAATTACTTTCCAGTTTAGAATATTTTCCTGTATATTAGGAGCCAATTCAATAATTTCGAATGCTTTGTGGAGTGAAGCACAGGAAATTCTTTCATCTCTGAGTTGGCATGTTTCCTCTTTCCTCTTCTACACCATAATATTACACTTAGCACTCGGTTAAGCCCAGGCTGGCTGTCCCTCTGTCCTCCACAAACCACATTTACGACCGTATTTATCTTATTTGGGACACCAAGTTCAAGCAAAAGGTTCTCGGATCAGGGGCAAAGGCATTAGCAGGTTGGCAAAATTGATTGTGGTGGAGTAGAAATGCCCTTTGTAAAATACCATAGAAGCAAAAATATGATTTACTTTGTGTTTTGGCTTAAAAATAATTTCCTATGGTAAACCAGTTCCTCACTAAATACCAATATCACATAGTAACTAAATTCTCCAAGTCAAACAATATTTGAATGCTTTTGTCATCATCTGCATTATAGTTCATTTTCAAGCCAATAACCATTGACTTACTGTAGTTTCCAAATCACGTAATCTAAATATCTCTGTAGACCTGAGGTTCAGTTTTGTCATCAAACCATACTGAGATGGAATTATTTCTAGAGAGAATTATTTTGTTCTACTAATTAGTAAAATATTAAAATCTTCTAGGATTGTATGAGTCCATACCAAATTATATACACAGAAAGCTTAGTAATTACAGTACCAGAAGGTCATCTTTTTTTTAAGTTTTATATTACATCTCAGGAAATTGCACTTTACCTCCCAGGATGTAATTATTGCACAATATCTTAAACATAGCACATACTTAATAACTACTTATTCACAGACTTATTGTTTATAATGTGCTAGGAGAAAACAAAGTAAGGAATCAAAATCAGACTGATTTATTTTCAGAAATATTTCTAATATTTCTATTTAGTTCAGGAATATGAACAGAAAACGAATTTTATTACCTATGTTAAATAGATATATCTTAAATTCAGAACATATTAGAAGTAAAAATATTACAAATAAGTAAATAATTTTGGCCTATAATCATTTGACCATTTGGGGAATCTTCTAGGCTTAAAGGAAATTTTTTTTTTTTTTGCCCACCTCTTCCCTCAGCTTAATGTAAATTTATAATTAACAATCAAAGATGTATTCTAAAAATAAACTGCCCTCCTCAAAAATAATCTGGAAATGGTCAAGAGTCCTCATCATTTATTCTGACAAAAGTGATCACATTCTTATTTCACTTTCAGTTTAGCTTCATATTTTATTTAAAGACTAACAAATCTCTAGTGTTCCTTGGGAGAATGATTAGCCACCATTAAATAAAGAATCTCGCCTGTAATCACAGGGCTTTGAGAGGCCAAGGCAGAAGGGTCATTAGAGTCCAGGAGTTCGAGACCAGCTAGGACAACAATATGAGACCCTGTCCATACAAATATTTTTTTAAAATAGCCAGATGTGTCGGTGAGTGCCTGTAGTCTCAGTAATTTAGAAGACTGAGGTGGGAGGTTCCTTGGGCCCAGGAGGTCAAGACTGCAGTAAGCTCTGATTGTGCCACTGCACTCCAGTTTGGATGGCAGAGAAAGACCTTGTCGCAAAAGAGAATCTCAGGTGTTTGTGTTAAATCATCTTGGCTACATGGAGTTGCTCATTTAAGAACAGTTCACTTTCAAATATGTACCTGCAATTTAAGGCATGTGTTCTAAGATTTCTCACATGAAGTTCTGCTTGTTTTCTATGTCTGTGATGTCTCAAGACAGGATTCTACTATAGGCATCCACTTGGGATTTTTGTGGGACCTCAGTTTCAGTAGCTCTTAAGAATGTAAGTACCATATAAACTTCACAGAAATACACAAATGAATCTTCTGTTACATGCACTTGAAGAAACACTGGGAAAATTCTAGTTGAAACCACTGCTCTAGCATCTTCAATTAAAACCATTTGAACTAACAGTATGTTGAAAGCTATGAAATAATTTTTTTTTTTACAAATAGGCTTCCAAACAGAGCAATATTGGCAAAGGAAACAAAAACACAATTTGTAGTGTTTAAGAACTGCCTAATCCATTTAAAAATAAATAGAGGGACAAAGTTTTCCAGAGAATAGGGTCTATAAAATTTTCCACTGACAGGGAGATATTGAGTTGAATAAAGGGAATAGGAAAGTAGGGATCAAATCTGTCAACTTGAAAAGAAGATATTAGTAAAGATTTTCCAAAGGTAACAATCAACAGATCTTTCTGAATCTGCAAGCTACCAGTGAATTTGCCTACTAAAGAAGCATTGCAAATTTATAAGACAATATAAATAAAAAATATTTGGTTATAGAATCAAGACACATTCTCCTGTATTATTCCTAGAATCATCAGATACCCAGTTGTTGAAGCCAGATCCTTAGAATTCATCCTGGACTCTTTCTGTCACTCATTCCATTTATTTAATAAATCGTCAAATTTTAAATCTCTTGAATCTCTGGTAGAATTCAGATGTGAAAAAATAAAAAGAGGAGCTGGTATCATTCCTTTTAAAAATACTCCAAACAAATGAAAAGGTGGGACTCCTCCATAACTCATTTTATGAAGCCAGCATTATCCTGATACCAAAACCTAGAGAGACACAACAAAAAATCTTCAGGCCAATATCCCTGAAGAACATCCATGTGAAAATCTTCAATAAAATAATGGCAAACCAAATCCAGTGGCATATCAAAAAACTTATCCACCATGATCAAGTTGGCTTCATTCCTGGGGTGCTAGTCTGGTTCAACATATGCAAATTAATAAACATAATCCGTCACATAAACAAAACCAAAGACAAAAATCACATGACTATCTCAATAGATGCAGAAAAGGCCTTTGATAAAATTCAACATCCCTTCATGTTAAAAAAATCTCAATAAACTAGGTATTGATGGAACATATATCAAAATAATAAGAGCTATTTATGAAAAACTAATAGCCAATATCATATTGAATAGGCAAAACCTGGAAGCATTCCTTTTGAAAGCAAGTACAAGACAAGGATGTCTCCTCTAACCACTCCTATTCAACATAGTATTGGAAGTTCTGGTCAGGGCAATCAGGCAACAGAAAGAAATAGAGGGTATTCAAATAAAAAAGAGAAAGTGAAATTATCTCTGTTTGCAGATGACAGGATTTTATGTTTAGAAAACCCCATCATCTCAGCCCAAAACCTCCTTGAACTGATAAGCAAATTCAGCAAAATCTCAGGATATAAAATCAATATGCAAAAATCACAACAATTTCTTTATACCAACAATAGGCAAGCAGAGAGTCAAATCATGAATGAATTCCCATTCACAATTACTAAGAGAATAAAATACCTCAGAATACAGCTAACAAAAGAAGTGAAGGACCATTTCAAAAGGATCTGCAAACCACTGCTCAAGGAAATAAGAGGGGACACAAACAAATAGAAAAGCATTTCAACCTCATGGGTAAAAAGAACCAGTATTGTGAAAATGGCCATACTACCCAAAGTAACTTATAGATTCCATGCTATTCCCATCAAACTACATTGGCATTCTTCACAGAATTAGAAAAAACTGTTAAGAATTTCATATGGAATCAAAGAATACCCCATATAGGCAAGACAATCCTAAGCAAAAACAACAAAGCTGGAGGTATCACACTACCTGACTTCAAACTATACTGCAAGGCTACAGTTACCAAAACGACATGGTACTAGTTCCAAAACAGACATATAGACCAATGAAGCAGAACAGAGACCTCAGAAATAACACCACTGGTTTACAACCATCTGATCTTTGACAAACCTAACAAAACCAATAGGAAAAGAATCTCCTATTCAGTACATGATGCTGGGAAAACTGGCTAGCTATATGTAGAAAACTGAAACTGGACCCCTTTCTTACACCTTATACAAAAATTAACTCAAGATGGATTAAAGACTTAAATGTGAAATCCAAAACCATAAAAACCCTACAAGAAAACCTAGGCAATACCATTCAGGACATAGACATGGGCAAAGACTTCATGACAAAAACGCCAAAAGAAGTCGTAACAAAAGCCAAAATGGACAAATTGGGTCTAATTCAACTAAAGAGCTTCTGCACAGCAAAAGAAACTATCATCAGAGTGAATAGGAAACCTGCAGAATGGGAGAAAATTTTTGCAATCTATCCATCTGACAAAGGTCTAATATCCAGAATTTACAAGGAACTTAAACATATTTACAAGAAAAAAAGTTCCCATCAAAAAGTGGGCAAAGGATATATACAGACACTTCTCAGAAGAAGACATTTATGCAGCCAAAAAACATATGAAAAAAAGCTCAACCTCACTGATCATCAGAGAAATGCAATTCAAAACCACAATGAGATACCATCTCACATGAGTCAGAATGGTGCTTATTAAAAAGTCAGGAAACAGAAGATGCTGGCAAGGCTGTGGAGAAATAGGAACACTTTTACACTGTTGATGGGAGTGTAAATTAGTTCAACCATTGTGGAAGACAGTGTGGTGATTCCTCAACGATCTAGAACCAGAAATACCATTAGACCCAGCAATCCCATTACTGGTTATATACCCAAAAAAATATTAATTATTCTACTATAAAGACATGCACACATATATTTATTACAGCAGTATTTACAATAACAAAGACAAGGAACCAACCCAAATGCCCAGCATTGATAGACTGGATAAAGAAAATGAGGTACATATACACCATGAAATGCTATGCAACCGTAAAAAGGACTGAGATCATGTCCTTTGCAGGGACATGGATGAAGCTGGAAGCTCTCATCCTCAGCAAACTAATGTAAGAACAAAAAGCAAACACCACATGTTCTTACTCGTAAGTAGGAGTTGAACATTGAGAACTCATGGGCACAGAGAGGAGAACACCACACCCTATCGGGAGTTGTGGGGTGAGGGGAGGGAACTTGGAGGATGGGCCAATAGGTGCAGCAAACCACCATGGCACATGTATACCTATGTAACAACACCGCACCTTCTACACATGTATCCTGTTTTGTTTTGTTTTGTTTTGTTTTGTTTTGTTTTGTTTTGTTTTGTTTAGATGAAATAAAAAATTTAAAAATCTCTAGAATCTGTCTCTCATTTCCCACATCCTCAAAGAATTATCTCTGCCACTCCTTGTGTTATCCGATTACTCATTGCCTCTCATCCTTTTATTCACTGCACCTCCTCTTTCTCTAGAATTTTAATATATTTTTAAATTTCAAATAAGCTCATGCCACTGTAGTGTTTAACATCAATCTCATCTTCCATAGCTCTTCCATATGCACTTTCAAAACATACTGCACTCACTTACCATGGTTTCTCAAAATCATTATACTTTTGTGTCTTGGAAAAAAATAATTTCTTCTTCCTTTCCATTCTTATTACCTAACAATTTTCTGCTCATCAATATGCAGCTCAACTGTCACATTTTTGAAGCCTCCAGCCCCCATCTCTTGCTAGACTTCTTCTTGTTCTTTCTTCTATCTAACACATCACTTTCTTCTATCATAACACACCATATCATGTCATGACCTGGCATGTGTTCTCACTAGGCATTAGGTGCCTGAAGAGGAATTATTTCCTAATCAGTTTTGTATATGAATGCACAACGTCTGTAATAGACATGTTAAATAAGGGCTCTAGGACTGAAGGAGTGAAATCAATGCTGTCTTAGGAGCAGTTGCCTAGAAGCACAGCCTGAGAATTGTATTTCTGGGCAAGAGATTCATTCAGGGAGTGCTCTCAGGAGAAGCCTGCAGAATGGCAAGCAAAGGACAGGTAGAGAAGAAGCTAACCAAAGGTGTAGTTTTCACTGATGTCTAGCCTCAGCCTAACCCTACTGGGAGTTCTGGAACATTAAGATCATACCAGAATTGTGTCTCTCTGAGCCAAGGGAGTCAGGCTTTGAGACCTCTGTGTCCGCCATTGGTTGTCAAGGGTTGGAGGATGCTGACGGTGGGAAGTATAGCCTCTCTATATGCTATTAATTATGCAAAGCCACACCAAGGACGTTAATGATTTGTCATGCAGTTACACTGTTGTAGGAGTGCAGTGGTTCTTCCAAGGGAACTTCTAGGCAGCTCACAAAAGAGAAGAATCCTCAGAAATTTGTATTTTAGTACCTAGTGCTAACTACAAATTAATACTTAGAAAGAGGCACCAAATCCCCAGAAAATACTAAGAATATTTCTTTAAAATATGTAATTTTAAAACTTACCATAAATTCCTTTTTTGTTGGGGTAGTAAATCCTATGTGTTATGTCTGAGATTGGGTCTCTTTAACCTCACCATACATGAGAATGAATAAATAGTTGCTCAGAAAATATGCCAAAGGCTTAACAGAGTTGTTAAGTCTGTGTGAAGCTTTGTAATATTTCCTGGACACTTGGAACCAAATAAATGGTATCTTTTCATATTCTAAGCAATTACCTTATAATAGAAGCATTTTAAAAGTTTGCATCTCCAGGCCATTAAAACATTATTTTGAATAGGCATTTATTAATATTCATGTAATATTTATATAGCCTGCCCACATACAGACAAACAAAACAAATGGAGATTATTTTTCAACCATATTTTAGTATATTTTCATAAACAGTGCATTATAGTAAACAACTATTCCAAGTATTTTCTAAAATGAACGGTATGGGATGTCAAAAAACACTGGAGATAAAAGTAAGTCCCCAAAGCAAATTTTTCTTCTTGATTGCTAATAAACAGAAGAATGAAAAATAAGACAAAATTCTTGCTAACATGCATGCAAATTTTAATCAATAACAATACAAAAATATATGTAGCAGTAAGAAGCTGCTGACCTTCTAAAATTTCATTCAGCACGTTTTCTGTTTCTTGTGCTGGATTCTGACCACACATTCCCTATTAAGATCATCACATGTTAAATGAAAGATGATTCTACTTGCTTAAAGCTGATTTTAAGACGTATTTGTAAAAGTACAATGGCATCATGTGGCACATTAGTAATGGGTATGAAAATGTACACAAGAAATGTCAATGGCAGTCATGTGTAACTGAGGGCAGAGAACAGTGCATATTAATTCAGAAAAATTTGGCCCCACTCCAAGGATTTTTACAATCCCTAGACTATTTTTAAGAAGTTCTCAAAATTGAATCACACATTTAAAATTGAAAAAAAACAACGAACTGCCTTCCACTCAGGTATGAAACTGAAGATAAGGAAATTCAGGCAGCCCTTGGCAGTGTGGTTTGAGCAGATAAAAACGGAAAATGGCCAACCCCTTTGACTGTAGAAAAGTCTCAACATTTGCATTTTGTTTCATTTTATTCTTCAAGCAGTATATTAACGCACAGGGGATTACTATTATAATTTTCATTAACATGGAACGCTCTAGATTCCAGTTGAACACATAATGTGTTATTGAAACCCGGATTTCTAATTTTTAATAGTTGAGAAAGCAAGTGATTATACCCTTCTCTGAAACGATTTTTTAAACGACCTTCTATTAAATCAGTTAGACAAAAAAGAAGTAATTTAGTAATAGGAACCAAAATCAGGTGGTTTCAATACCTATGAGATGAGGACACGCGTGAAACGAAAGAACAGAATGGCTGGAATATTCAAACAAATTTTGATTAACTGATATTAAGGTAAGTGTAGTGATGGAGTGAACAGAGTCTAGAAAAGGGTTAGCTGTATAAATTAAGTTTCAGGCGAGTGGAGACTTGATACTTCAACTTCTGAAACTTTCATTTTGATCATTTTTATGAAAACATTTCTAAAATATATTTCTTTATTATTATTTTATTTAAAGAAACTGAGCCTACGTATCTTTCCTTAATGAGTTAGAATTATTTATAGATATTAGACATTTTCATGTACTAAGAGAATTTTTAAATTTGTCCCTAGACTGATCAAATATTGCTGTAGCATTCAAATGTGGCAAGGTTACATGCTCAGAATTATGGAAGTAAGTATGATTTTTCTCTTTTCCTGAATATCCCCAGAGCTCAATGTTTTCATTTATATTTTTTACAGTATCTATCATTGCTTTTAATTTCAGCTGTCATTTTCCTAAGTTTCTTTCTTCCACCCACATTGCTTTTTTCTTTATTTTCCTTTGTATTTTTAAAAAATTTTCATGTCTTTGCTTTAATCTGACAAAAACTGATTTTGAAAGTTAACACCATAAATGTAAATGCTGGTTATTTTTTTCTCCTGTAATTTTTGCATTGGAAACATTTTTGGCAAATTTGTTGATGTTCCTACTGGGTGTTCTTATTTTAAATTATGTTGCTATTTTTTCTATTATTAAGGCAGTTGAGAATGCCAAACACCTGAGGGGCTTTGTCTACAGTGACTAATTTCTTACCTTTTATAATAATGTAAATGTACTTTCCTCCAAGGGTTTTTAAGTATTTCCCAACTCTTTTCCTAGATAATTAAATTTTTTTTTATTTTTATACATGTCTCCATGACAGTGTCCTGCATACTGATATTTCATATCAAAACATAAAAATACTTAAAGTTTCTCTCTCTTAATTATATTGCTTGTTTTAGAATGAAGTGTTCCTAAAAGACATTTTGGGGGGCATGAATAAGTCAGAAGTATCATTTATTTCTTTTTTATCTTTTATTTTATGTTCAGGGGTACATATGCAAGATGTGCAGGTTTGTCATATAGGTAAACATGTGACAGGGGGGTTTGTTGTACAGATTATTTCATCACCCAGATATTAAGCCTAGGAAAACTAACTAATGGATACGAGGCAGAAATATCATTTCAATTAATAAGAATTTGCTATACAACATCCACATTCTCAGAAATAAACCAGATGTCATTTAAAAGCAGGAAAATAATCCAGAGTCATACTCAAGATTTTAAGAAATGCCAATATAAGATCATTTCCTTAGAGATAATTTTTTTGTGAAATACGTTCTATTTCATTAATTGATATTGATTAATTTATTAATTGAGTTTTCTGAGTGTTATATACAGAATCAGTTCACCATTAAAAAATACAGTATTACAGTCATAAAATCTCATTCTTATTTAGACAAATAGAGGTTTCGAAGTTTTATTTCACTTCAGTGACTTTTGTCATAAAATCCAACTGTATTTGCTCATTTAAAAGGTCGTTTGGGCAGTGATCTAAAAATACAGGTGCTGTGCCTCATGCCTGTAATCCCAGCACTTTGGGAGGCCGAGGTGGATGGATCGTTTGAGACCAGAGTTTTGAGACCAGCCTAGGCAACATGGCGAAACCCTGTCTCTACTAAAAATACAAAAATTAGCTGGATGTGGTGGCGGACGCCTGTAATCCCAGCTGCTCGGCGGGCTGAGGCAGGAGAGTCACTTGAACCCTGGAGGCGGAGTTTACAGTGAGTTGAGATCTCTCCACTGCACTCCAGCCTGGGTGACTGAGATTCTGTCTCCAAAAATCAGTCAATCAATGGATAAATGCCGCTTTGAAGCTCATCTCTGCTTGCCTGTCTGGGCTTCTCTTTCATCTTCACTTCTACCTCTACGTTCCAGTCTTCCTGAATCACTTCCAGTCACACTACCCTGTCATATTTATTGTCTCTTGATTTCTTTTCTGTTGTACATCCATAACATCCATAATAAATGTACATAATTTTCAGGGATACATGTAACAATTTAATACATTCATACAACCAATCAGGGTATTGGGATATCTATCATATTACATATTTATATTTTCTTTATGCTAAGAACACTCAAATTATTCTCTTCTAGCCATTTTGAAGTGCACAGTAGATGGATTTTAACTATCATCACCCTACTGATCCACGGAATCCCAGGTCTTATTTTTTCTGTCTAACTGTGTATTTGTATTCATGAATTAACCTTTCTTCTTGAGTTCTTTCTACAGTCTATTCCCTTTATGGTAATTATCCCACATTTTACCTGCTTTGACAAACTTTGGTCCTTCAGATTTCAGTGTAGAAGTTATTTCTCAAAGAAATCATTTAGTTACATCCCCTCCTCCCCACCCAGCTCAGGCTAGAACACATGTAGTATAACCAGCATTACAGCCACATCACATGGTTTTTTTCATTTCATAGCTAGCACAACCAGTCAAAATTGAAACCTTTCCTAAAAGATACACTAATGACAATTTACTTAGGATTAGAGGATTTTCTTAAAGAAAGAGGCAGGCTAATATTTATAGGAACTTTTACTGATTTTGTTGTAAAACTTAATGAGAAAAGTAAAAGGTATCATTTTGAGCATGGGGAAAGCTGTCATTTATCAGTAAAGATCCTGCAAGAGTAGATAACAGAAAAAAAAGAGAGATGGGGTGTTAGATGAACAGAGAGAGATACATGGGAAATATTCCTAGTGAGGTGGCTTTGACCACATTCTGACTAAATGTAATGGGAATACATTCCATTTTCAACGGAATCATTTATATGTTAATAAGGAAACAGAGCAGTGATGTGGCTACCAAAGAAATTAATCATATGTTCTCTATTTAATCCAGAGACACTATGGGATATGCAAATATTTAAATGTAATGTTAATTGAAGCAAAATAATACGACCTTGGGAAGGTGGTCAACCAGAAATTAATGTTTATGTATCCTAAAGCTCCATTGTTTGGAAATATTACAGCAATGAGGAGAAAAGCAGAGACTTGATTCTACCACACATTTATGGATTAAAATCTAAGAGTCTCCAAGAAAAATCCTGAAAAATACCACAGTGCCAAATACAAATCAGAAATTTAGAGCTTATAAAAAAGACAGTGAGTATGGACTATGATTTCTTACTAATGAGGTATGGAATACCTAAGTGAGGTTGACATGCATAGTGCATTCCATAGAAATCAATAACATGGATAGAGAATGAAATCTTCAGGGAGAAGCAGTCACTTACACCCACATAGGCAGTGATCTAAAAAGTGAAGGAAGATTAATAGATATTTCTTTATAAACATCCCCAGGTATTTTTAAGCTTTAGATCAGGGTCACTAAAGCTATTTAATAGTCTGTCTATATAATGTCTGTTTGTCTATGTATGTATGTAGATAGATAAGCAATAGATATATACATACATCAGTAAACAGAAAGATATGTAGATAGGTGATAGATAGGTGATAGATCAATACATATGAATACATACATTTTTACATATTCATGCACACACACATACATATATCTTATACTTTCCAAGGTAATTTCTATTAGATGTGATGTAAACTTCTAGTCTCAATGAAATAGTCAAATCTACTCATGAGGTCATTATTCAGATTAATTTAGGCATGTACTGTGAATTCAATACCAAAGTCATTCCTGTCACTTTTGACTTTCATACATAACACAACTCACTTGTAGTCATCAATGCATCTCTGATTCTCAGGTCTATATTTCTTTCATAAATATACTAAAGTAATAGAAAACATTATTACTCCAAGTTTATATATCCACAATAATTTCCTAAGAGCTGTTTGTTAACCTCAGTCTTTCCTTTAAACCATTTGTCACACACGCTATTATAAATTCTTTGAGAATAGGAATAATGCCTGAAAGTCTGCTGTATGCTCACGCGTCTAATGACAGCTTCAAACTCATAACAGTTGATCTGCAAATACTTACCAACAGACACAGCTTAAGATTCCTCTTTAAGAATCTAGGCCAGCCAGTAAAAGACATCAAAATGATAACATTTAGCTATGACTTTTGATCTAATAAGAAAACCATTAATCCTTGGTCATAATATTTTATAATTTTATTTCAAACATGAAGCAAATAAAATATCAGTAGCATAGCAAAAGTACTAGCGGTTGGGGGGAAAGAAGACACAGCATCGTTTGAAATGTGATGGAAGTATTGCCATAATGAATTTTTGGTCTAAATTGAACTGTATCTTTGTGACAGTTATTTAGGAAATTCCAAATTTTTCATGGTTTTCCTAAGTAAGGGGTCTGGCAATAAAAAATAATCTGGCATTTATCTTGTGGAATTCAGGCAGCCACAGAAGCCCAAATAAATCTAATTTCCATGGTTCTCGTGATTTTCATAGCCATTTGCAGCATGGAAACTGTGTGTTCGCTATTAAATTAGGACTATAAATATCACGTAATATGTACCCTACAAATATGTAATAATTATGGAATGATCATGTGACTTAAATTGTTGCAAATATAATTAGCGTTATGAATTCTCACTACATTGAGGAATCAATCATTTTAGAGGCTTGAGGTCATATGGGGCAAAGGTACTAATTTCTCTGCACCCTTCTCTGAAAACTAGCCCACACACTTTTTAAAGCAGAGTAGAAAAATATAAGAATGTGACAAAGTGTCACTTTCATTAAAAACTTTAGATTATATTTCTATCTACACCAAAATTTTTTAATTAGTGGACAGAGAAGTGTGTCGGAAATGGAAACTAGACCAAAAATTTCAAAATCCTGCCCCCTGTCAAACTCCAAAACTTTCTTGCTACTCAATTCCATTTAAAATTTGCCCGGCAATTTTTTTATACATACTGCAAACATTGACTTACTATGTCGGTAAGTATCATTCCCAGAGATGAATCAGGACTTTATATCGGGGTACCTATAACACCCCTGAATAAAATAGATGAGAGAGAGATAGGATGAGAACCCCTGCTCCTATTCACAAACGCTGGGACTCATACAAAGATCTATGCCAATAGGAAAAATCATGTGTGAACACATGAGTCATTGATGCTTCGAATTAAGCAACGAAAGCTTCAACTCTCCTTATGAAAGAAATTATATTTTGCTCCCCTCATTATATTTCTCATATCTTCTTCTTATATCTCCCCTTATTATGTTCCCATTCTAGCTCAGAAATTCAGATATTAATTTTAAAGACAAAAAAAAAGGCACAAATATTTCTCAGCCTTCATACAGAATCTTAACACTTTAATTATGGAAGAGCTCTTGAGCATTGACTAACAGACCAGCAGAAGCCCATAGGTGAAGCCTACACTAAGGAAGGAGGGAGCAGATAAATATTCTAACAGCCTGACTCTTCCAAGCCTATAATCCAGAACTGTCTAAATAAGGATCTGCAGAGCATTTAGCCAAGGAAACAGAACCTATAGGCAGCACAAGCCATGTCTACGGTGACTTAAGAGATTTTTAGCCTCGTATCTTCCCCAAGTGATTGTTTAAAAAACCTAAAATGAAAAAGATTTTGCTTTCAGAAAAGCAGGATGTGAAGATACTGAGGGGCTATAACTATTTCATCTCCAGATATAAGCCAATTATAGAATTTTCTAAGAAGTTAGCTGAAGTCCCTGGTCCAGGATAAATAGTCACTAAGCCTGCAAAGTAAGCATTGGTTGGAATGTGAATAGTTGAAGAGCCCATGAGGTTTTTTTTTTTTTCTTTTGACAGCAAATGCCCGTTTCTTATAATTTTCAAAGGAGTCAATGGTGCTTCCTCCTTAATACAACTCAGGAATTTGATTAAAAACAATCACTTTAACACCCTCTCAAATTTCTCAATTTTATTATTCACAAATTCTTCTAACCCAAGAGACTTTGACATAGACGGAAGGGTTAGAGTTTTACACAACAAGTTACATAAAGTTATGAAATTAATAACAGTTCTTTGTTATCCCTCTTCAGAACCAAATAACATTTTGAATATTTTATCTGACTGTGAGCTTCAGAAGAGGCAAGGGGAATGGACAGCTCCTACTCAGAGAAATATCAGGGACTCCTGACATAATCTCACTCTCAGAATAAGGAAATATTAAGATTAAGTATTTTGCCCAAGGTCATAGTGCTAATTAGGAACATAACAAGATGTAGTAGTAACCAGTCTTTCTAAAGTGAAAGCCTCTCTCCTCAAACAAAAGATCTAAAAGCTATTAGATCTATAGTTCAATGATCAATCTCCCAGTTAAAATTCTGCAGAAATATACATATGCATAAGAAACTAATCAAGTGATATTCTTACTTTGCCCCACTGCTCATAAAGCTGTGAAAGACAAGGTCAGAATTCTCTTCACCATAGGCTGAGGCACAGTAATTTGCTGCCTGCTAATATTTATCTTCCATCTCATAACTCATCTAAGGATATATTAAAACCATGATTCATCCAGGTTTTCAGATTTCCTAAAAATTAGTTTCTGTAGAATATTTCATATATCTTCATTTAATTCACCATCAACTTACTTTGCAGTGGTAACTTTGAAAGAAACTTTTCCTCCTTTCTCATTCACGCACAGTCAAGCCTGAGAACCCAGAATGTGAAAACATGATTTTACAAGGTTGCTCCTGGAATGGGCTGTGTTTAATGAGTTGAGTGTTGAAACTAATATGTATAGATAAAACATATGCATACTTAAGTAAATTTCTCTGAGTGCTTACCCATTCTTGAAGGTCGATTTAAAATCAAAACTATTTCATGAAGTCTTTCTTAGCAAAGCCAACCTTAGCTACTTCTCCCTGCTAGGACATCCTACAGTGCTGAGTTTAGGAACTGCATGTTCATCACTTAGCACATGCTGTCTTTAGTTCAGAAACATCTCAAGTGTGCCCTTAACCTTACCACTTCTTACTTTGCCCCAGTGCTTACAAAGCTATAAAAGATAAGGTCTGTTAGTCCACTGGGCAGCTGGGTACCTGCAACCCACACACTGACCCTGAAGACACTCAGCTCCCTTCTGTCCTCCAAGTTTAAGTGTGGAGAAGAGGAAGAGATTTTTTAACCCATAGCTCAATTGAGATAACCTGGAATTTTCCAAGGGGTCTCTCCAAAAAGAGACTAGACTGTTCAAAAGGATCTCTGCTAAAGGAAAAACAAAATTAAAAACAAAAAAGTAGCAAAATCATAGAAATAGTCCTATTTACAGTGCACATTTTTTAATCATAACATAAAGTGTGTCTAACCACAGACTGGCTTGTCTGGTTTCATTTCTGGGCATACAGGCCCCGGGTTCTTATCCTCACCAACCCCATCTATCCTAGATGCCACAAGCCTAATTTGGAGAATATTCACACTGGAGCTTTCATGCTGGTCATCTTTGTGGGTGCTGGTCATCTTTGTGGGTACTAGGTCACCTAGATGCTTCCTCTGAGTTCAGACTGTCCTGTCTTTTATCTGGATGGCTACCTCAGTGTAAAAACTCAAGTTCTGACTTTCTGTGCCTTGAGAAAAACTCTTTTGCTCTTTGGCAAGTCATCATGCCTCTGGTCATTCCCCACCAAACTTCTTTCCAGAATTCGAACATATTCAGGTATCAGACTCTCAAGGAAACTAAACACTTAAACGAAAAATACTGTAAGCTTTCTCCAGGCCCTCCTAGACTCTTGAAGCTCATTTTCAGAGCCCTTATTTTAGAATGCAGTGACCTTGCAGATTAAGATGGGAAGCACCCCTTCCCAGAGCTCTTTTTCCTTATGTGATTCTCTGCCTGCTCCTCATTTTCCCCATCCTGTTTTTCACCCAACAATAACAGGGGCATATTTCCACCTTCCCCATTTCATAAGCCACCCACCCTGACTTGGCACTTTCATTGAGGTCCCCTCTGAAAAGAATACTCTTAATTTTCTGTTAATTTGTAGAGCAGTGAAGACTGGCATTCTCTCTAGCCCTTTTCAGAAGAGGCTGACAATTCTTCCTGCTCTCTCAGACCGCCAAATTGCCTCCTCTCAAGGCTTTGCAAGATTCTACATGTTACAGTTATGCAGTGTTAAAATGCACTTATAATTCTAAACACACACACACATCCAGTAAAAAAAAAAAAAGATCATTCTTTTATGTTTCTATTTTTTTTTAACTTTTAATAAAATCGAGTTATTTGAGATATAATTTTGGTCTCAGTGTATTTTCCCTCTCCCTTCCATTCATTTAAAGAAGGCAGTAGCCTCTGTGGTTTATTGCTTCAGGAGAGGAAGACCAAGAAGTCGCTTGAAAGTCTTTCTTATTTTGATATTTCAAAACCCAAAACCCAATGGAGAACTTACAGAGCTTGCAAACATAAACAGAGTAGCTTTGAGGAAACATCAAGGGAAAATGATTTGCCCCAGACTAAGGATATAGTCTGGGAAAAAACCAGAGAGGCAACATCTGCAGTTTTTCAGAGCACGCAGATCCCATTACAATGTGGAAACATCTCAGGAACCTAGAGAGTGTGGCCTGTATGTTACGTGTTGCAGACAGGCACACGCAGCCTTGAAGACACTCTCCATGTCCCAAACTTAGCAAGGAAGCAGCAGACCATTACAGGATATGAGGAAGCCATGCAAAGTGGGACCCTGAATTTCCTAATATTAGCTTATATGTATGCATAACTGCGTACCAGAGTCTACCTTTGCTTGGCATTACACGAACCCCAGAACTGTGTGTAGCACAACTCTGGAAGGGCAGCGAAAAGCCCCAAAGTAACAAGATCACAGTTTTTACACTACCTTAAATTACCTTTTACAAGACAAAAATGATTCTTATTTTCATACAGGTGAATTTGTGAATGGAACTTATGCATTTTCATTTATCTCTACCCTCCACGTATCCAATTACATTTATGATATTTGAAGACAAAGATCAATCTTGTATCACTTGAATCTGTAAAAGTCCTTGAATTTAATTAGCACTCAATGTTAATAAATTCTGTTGGATTAACATTACCAAATCATAAAATCTTTGAATTGGAAGCATAAGAAAATCATTTATTCCAATCTTTATTTCACAGATGAGGACACTAAGCCCAGAGAATTAAATTTTCCAGGTCCTACATAAAGTTTCAGGTCTGTTTTCCTTCCAGAGTAATGTTTATCTTCTAAAGATTGATGTTCATATTGTCAGGTCCTTCTTGAAGACTGGAACTCATTAACTGACACACTAATAAAGCCACTTAAATAAATAATGCACGTTTAAAATTGTTCTTTCAAACCCACCGAACATGCAACACCTTTTAGAAATACTAAGGACAGTGGTTCAGATTATCTTTTGCACACACGTTCTACTCCCCTAAGGATGTTCCTTCCCTCTGGACTACTGATTGATAACCCTTTATATCTGTTTTTATCTTGAAGCCATCACCTCTACCCTCAGAAGAATATCAAGAGAACCACTTTTGTTAGGTCTCTTCCACTCAGGGAGGTCCCCGGGCAGTAGTAAAACTAGACTGACAAAGTTCCCAGGCCTGGAGGGAGAAGCTGTGCCTTTGCCAAATGATGCTAAATAAAAGCCTGAATTGTTATCTGAACCTCTGATGGGAACCAAGTACAAAGACAGACCTATCCTGCTGATAACTACCCGCGTTTTGTCCTCAGAATGCCTGCTGCTTCCTTGTTAATCTCTTGCCTTTCTTTTCTTCTCAATGTCGCACCCAGCTTCATTTTAATCTGATTTAACCTACAGGAAATATTTAAGAGGTAAGAGAAAAGAGTAAGAAGCCATGAATTTGGGGATCTGTTCTCATATTTTCCCCTTCCCTTGTCCTCTCTCCTCTTGGGTTTATGTCTAATGTGAGAAAGTTTCCCCAAATCTTCCAGTCTTCAAGAGTCTTTTTTTGTAGCCAGGCACAGTGGCTCATGCCTGTAATCTCAACACTTTGGGAGGCTAAGGCAGGTGGATCACTTGAGGTCAGGGATTTGAGACTAGCCTGGCCAGCATGGTAAATCTCTAAAAAAAAATGGAAAAAAAAAAAAAAGCCAAAAAAAAGCCAAGCGTAATGACACGCACCTACAGTCCCAGCTACTCAGGAGGTTGAGGCAATTGAATTGCTTGAACCCAGGAGACGGAGTTTGCAGTGAGCCAAGATCATGCCACTGCACTCCTGCCTGGGTGACAGAGTGAGATTCCATCTCAAAAAGAAAAAAAAAGGGGTCTCCTTTCCATTTCATATCTATCTAAATAACAAGAGCTCTCCTTTGAGGGGATCCTACTGCAGAGGGATATCCACCATCTCTACAATATTCCTTAAGCTATTGATTCCAGCTCCAAATTTTGAGGCCAGTTGTAGGTGTGAGTCCCATCGTCTCACACACTGAAGCTCCTGCCCTCTCTACATAGCCCAAGTGAAGACAGAGCTCCAACTCCTCCCGCATTTCCCAGCACATCACTGACTCAACTGAATTATATCTATTTTTAATAAAGGTATAGGGAGATTATGGCACTGGACAAAATGAGAAATAACATTAAAAGGAATATTTAGACATCATTTGTCTTTCAATGTTCCTCAGTCATCACCACGACAGGGAATTTCTCATCAGCAATTTGTCTTCTTTGGCCTCTGTCTAGTAAAATTTGCTGGGTCCTACTCTCACCTTCTGTCCCAATACCTGCCTCTGCTCTGCTCCCCACTTCTAGGCCCGTTCGACCTATTACCCTTTCCAGATGCTGTATTAGAGTCCCCAGCTTCTCCTACTTAATCATGCAGCATAATTTATCTCACATTTATGTTATTCTCAACTCCAGACTAAACTGTAAGGCCTACTGTTATATAACTAAGAAGCCTTTCCAATGACATTTGTTAAACAAAAAGCCACATATCCTTCTGATTAATTATGACACGCCTATGTGACATAGGAGCAGCATGCCTTTCTTTTATAGTAGTAACTATTTTCTCCCAGTGTGAAAACGTAGAGCTCTATGTGTCTAAGAGAACCAAAATCATTCTAAGGTGATTTCCAAGTGAAAATACCTTTAATTCAAGCTTTATATTTCAGCTCAGGAATGATCAAACCAATCTCCACTGTGGTCTAATTACAACTGTGCCTCCCAAATTAGCCTTTCATGGTGGATCACAGTACAAAGCAGATGCCTTGGATAATTTTAAAAGCCAATATTTTGACTTAAAACTTACCGTCATTTTAGAAGTTTTGAGATAGGTTATCAGAAGTCTGGAATAAAATCTTTAAGATAAGGTGGCATATCCTTGAGCCAGGGCCACAGGAGTACAGTGGCATGATCTTGGCTCACTGCAAACTCCGTCTCCTGGGTTCAAACTCCTGTGATTGGTACAAGCCAAGCAACACTAGCTGCCTCTAGGAGGCAGGCTCCCGGCACAAGGGACATCACTGGATGGGAGGTGGGCAATCTCTATCAAGAAATGGCCTAGAAAATGGTTATGTGCATTCAAAATTGTCCATCATAACCAAGGACAGCTTCAGGTCTTCTTAGTTACCCACAGCAATAATCTAAGGAAATCTTTGCCTCAATGACAGTCAACTTTAACGTCATAGTGAATGACCAGACAAGTGTATTCCAAGTGTGTTTTCACCTCCAGGACTTCTTGGTGCTAAGAGAATTATCTGCTTGTTTAGCTTATCTCTTTTATGAACAGGCTCTAAAGTAACCACACTGCAGGCACATAGAAACCAAATAAAGGAATATTGTGAGCAGTATCTTCAAACGAGTTAGTTCTAATGGTGATATTTCAATGCACATATGCATTGACACTTGTGTCTCTTATCTTTCCTCGAGTTGTTGGTTAGTTTGTCTTCTCCATCCTAGGCAAAGGACTATCACAGATTAAGATCGTGTTCACATCAGTGGAATGGTCTACTGGATGGGAATTTGCTCGTACCAGCAGAATAATCACTGGAATGCAGTTTTCCTTGAATTTGTTTACAGGTCAAGTGCATGCTGTTTAGTTACATAAATTATTTCAATACAGTAGTCTCTTTTATTCACAGAGAATATATTCCAAGACCCAAGTGGATGCCTCAAACTACATATAGCACCAAAACCTATATGTACTGTAAAGTTTGATGTATAACAGAAAAACTAGCACGTATTTCTTTTTTCCTTCTCACAGTTTCACAGATAGATTTATTCTTACCTTAGATCTTAGCAACCCCAGCACACCATTATTTTTCTTTCCTTATTAAGTCAAGGACTTTCACTATTTTACTTAAAGGAAGCACTTTGTGGCTTCTCTTTGGCATATCTGAGTTGTTAGGATAATTTTTGGAGCATTATTTAGTAAAATAAGATGACTTGGACACAAGCATTGCAATACACCACCTCAGTCGACCTGATAACTAAGACAGCTCTCAGGTGACCAGCAGGTGGGTGGAATATACAGCATGGCAATGCTGGACAAAGGGAAGATTCGTGTTCTGGGCAGGGTGAAGCAAGACAGCATGAGAGTCAATCATACACCACAGAATTTATGAATTTGTATTTCTGAAATTTTCTATTTAATATTTTCAGATCCTAGTTGACCACAGCTAACCGGGACTGCGGCGACAGCATCCGTGGATAAGGGAGGGCTATGGTAACACTTTCTTCATAGAAAAGTTAATTCATAGTTTATTTAATTTTTCAAAAGGCATATTCATCATGAAAGAAAGTTTTAACTCAAATAACTAAGTCAGTTATCTATTTTATTCTCTGTATTTTAAATTTAGATTTAAATCAGGCATGAATATCTCCACAATAGCCAGTGTTTAAAAACAGCTGATTTTCTAAATTAAAAATGTCTTAGAACATCGTTTCTAATAGCAAAGAAAGAGAACATTTACCTTTCCTTCCCATTTTAAAAAATTTATTCCTCCTCGTAGCTAATGGTTGATAAAGCCAGAAATCAATTCTAGCATCTTTTCCATGCTATAGTGAGTATCTTCCATCCATTCGTTTATTCTGTGAACGTTGTCAGATTCAAAAGGGAGTCACAAATGCTAAGAAAACCCTGACAAATAAAGCCAGGAAAAGGAAGTTCTCACATTTCTATGCCTGACACCAAAACAATTATACAATAACCACAACCTTGCACAAAGGCCATCACAACGTTACACAAAATAATGCTTCTGCAAACACATCTGCCCACCCACTGTCTGTCCAGTCTGAGACTGCTGTTACTTTAATTATTAATCTTGTAGCCAAGGGTAATTATTTCAAAACAGTTATGTAATCCTTCTCATTAAAAAGAAAAAAGCTTTTATCCCTGAATTTACACCTAGTTCACTATAGCATATATATTTTCACTGCAATGCTCTATTCCTAAATAAATACCTTTTCTTTTAGCCTCTCTCTGTTTTAATTTAGGTTGATAATCTACACCTTTAATATCTATTGAGACTCAACTACAAACAGGGTTAACAAGGTAGTTGTTCTACTGTAACTGGGTAGAACAACTTACTTTTGCAGTGATGGTCACAAGACTGCTTCTTCCATACTCAAATGATCAATTATCTGGTACAAATATAACCTCTAATGCATTAATACAGTGATAGAACTAGGGTTAGTTATTCGATCAGAGCCATGGAAAACAAGAGAATGAAGGAGGAAAAATATTGTTGCTTGTACCAATCTCACTAATACAAGTCAATAATTAAATGTATAAGCATCAAAATAACTTCCCAATATTTTCACCTCACCTCCCACTGAAAATCTGAAGGGTGAGTAAACTCTTTGGTAGTTGTTTTTAGGCAAGTGGAAACAATCAAGACAGCAAACTTACAAAGCAATGTATTTGTCATTGTGCTTCATGGAACTCAGCGTTTATGGAATATTGCTCTAGAGAGGACATAGGAACCAGAGACAGAAAGGTACCCAGCATTAAAGTGAGAAAAGCTACCATGTTAGCAGATGATGTTTTTTATGCTTCAGTTTGTGAAGTAAAATGACAATTTTTGAAACATATCAAACACACGATATAAACACATGAGCAAAATTGCAGTTTAATCCATGTAATTTATAAACCAGCACTCATTGTTTATGCATTTGTATGAAACATAATTTGGTGCTACTGTTACTGGATGGCTTTACTCTAACCTGTAATTGCATTTAGAAAAGGATTTGTGGTACAAGCATCATGGTTAAGTAAAGTTCTGCTTGAATTAATACTCAAGACCTCAAGGTTGGATTGTTATAATAACCTCCTGATTGTCTTCCAGCCTCTCCACTACAACAGATGCTCAGACCGCCGCCTGACTAATCTAACTAAAACACTGCTTGCTCTAAAATACACCCATTGAATGGCTCCCCATTGTCTAATAAATAGAGTAAGAAGTCTTTATTCTGACATTTGAGGTTCTCCACGATATAGCACCAAACTCACTCTCTATTTGATATGCGAGCCCTCCACTCCAGCTGCACAGGGTTTCTCGTTGTTCCCCACATACACAATGCTGATTCCTTTCCCCAAAATCTTGTTCAGGCTGTGGTTCTCCAGATGTAATCATGCCAAGGGGTCCTGGAAAAACAGAATTTCTCAACAAAACTTCCCTGATCTTTTCTTGCCACAGTGTTTTTTATTTCTAAATTTTTAGAGCAGTATTTCTCAGTCTTAACATTGGTCCAGGTAATTTTGTGTGTGCAATTTTTTGTGGGGGCTTTTCTGTGCCTTGCAGGATGGGTGGCAACATTCTTAGCCTCTACTCACTAGATATCAATGGGAGTCACTCCCAAATAGTGATCACCAAAAGTATCTGCAGATATTATTTTCAAAAGTCTCCCAGGGAGGCAAAATTAATCCCAGTTGTTCCATGACCTTATTATATGTATCACTCATATTTGCATTTTAAAATATTTCATGTGCATATCTTGCCAACATGGCTAGATTACTTTAGTGCAACTATTGTATCTTATTTTATTTTTGAATCCCCAGTAAAGAATAAAGCACCATAGTGAATTCTTTAAAAATATTAAAATTTTAATTTAGCATCTAAAAATCAGAAGAAATATGAATTACATTGTCTGGAATGGCATGTCTGCCGGGGAGCTCTTGGCCAGCAAGAGGGTCCCAATACCTGGAAGAGAGAGTGCGTGGAAAACAAGGAGACAGAAAAGTAGGGTCTGGAGGTCTGAATAAGCAGAGCTTAAACAGCAATGCCTAAACAGCGATTTTATTTGTGCAAAGGGTCCCAATATATACTGTCAGCTTTCAGTAGCTGATGTCAACCCACATTGTTAATTCTATACAATAAAGAGGAACAAAAAGGGAAGTACATAGCTAGGGGCCATAAAAGTAAGGAGGGTCAAGCAAGCAGGCGATTTTTCTTTATCCATTGTGTAGGGATTTACATTTGAGAAGGTAACATTCTTTAAGGTCAGGAAAAGCAACATTCTTTAAAGGTCAGGCAAAACTCATAGATCTTAAAGGTAACAATCTCCAAGAGACATGTGAGTAGTTACAGGGCTTAGATAATGTTTAGTAAACAGAGTCATAAAACTAGCCAAAAACGGGTACCAAGATAAAACACAATGTCTTAGTAAAACCACACAGCCATCACCGAGCCATTGTGTCAATGTTAGGGAGTCTGAGATAACTTCTACAAAGTCATCCATCTTTTAGTTCCTGCTTTCCCTTAGCTTGACTGCCTCCAGGAGAGGGAAATATGTCTGGGCTCAAGCTCACATTATGGCGGAGGCACTGTCAGGGGGGCTCTATGCTGGAGCATTCCCCATATTACATAATTTGATCTAATCTCAATTATTTTGAAGTATAAACTGAGAACCATAAAAGTAAAGCTATCTGCCCAAAATCAATGTGTATCAGTGGGATAGTTCTTTTCCCAGTCAGGTAAAGACCCATCTACATCACTTCTCTTCTTTTCATTCAATTTATAATAAGAGACTTAGTCAACTTTGCATCAGCTGAGTAAACAGTAGCCTGTGGTTTTATTGAGGATTCCTTATATTACTCTGCTTTAGTAATGCACATATGTTTTAGTAATATCCTTACATTTTTACATATAATGGAAAAAAATTATTCTGAAATACTGTGGTATAAAACAAGGAACTCTGATCTTAGGGTTAAGAGACTAAGGATTTAGCACATACCATTGTGTGATCAGCAAGCCACTTAACTACATGGTATCTCCGCATCTCACTTTTAAAATACTTACTCCACTAAAATAAATAAACTCCCTGACAGAGGCAATATTGTCTTGTGGCTACCACATCCCTAGTGCCTGGCACGAAGGAGGGCATTTAACAAACATCTGCTGACTGACTGTTCAACTGGGGATATAAGTGCCAATTTTAACTTATTTTGAGAATAAAATGAGGCAATTTTTTGCATCCCAAAAGTGTAAAGTTTTAGACAAATGCAAGGTATTTTGTACTATAAAAAGCTTAAGTAATTTAAATATTTAAAAATAGTGAAATAGAAAGTTGAAACTGAAACGTGTGAGATGTCACCAAAGCAGGAGTTGGGAAATTCTGAGTATTAAATGCCTATATTAGAAAAAATGAATAGTCTTGAATTAGTTAATTTAGCTTCCACCTTAAGACCTATAAACAGAAGAACAAATAAAATCCAAAGTAAGGAGAAGGGAAATAATTAAAATCAGAGCAGAAGCAAAGGAAATAATAAAAGAGAAAAATCAGTAGAGGAAAAAGTAATGAGGCCAGGCGCGGTGGTTCACACCTGTAATCCCAGCACTCTGGGAAGCCGAGGCGGGTAGATCACTTGAACCCAGTCCTCGAAACCAGCTTGGCCAACATGGCAAAACCCCATCTCTACTAAACATACAAAAATTAGCCAGGCATAGTGTAGCACGCCTGTAATCCCAGCTATTCGGGTGGCTGAGGCATAAGAATCACTTGAACCCGGGAGGCGGAGGTTTCAGTGAGCTGTGATCAAGATTGTGCCACTGCACTCCAGCCTATGTGACTGATTCTGTCTCAAAAATAATAATAATAATAATATAAAAAGCTGATTCTTTGATGTCATCAATAAAATTTATGAAATTCAGATAGGCATATTGGGAGGGAAAAAGAGAAATACACAAACCAATATTAAGAATGAGACAGATGCATCACTACAGTTTCTATAGATATTAAAATTATAACAGGATTATCAAAAATGAATTTCTGCCTATAAATTTGACAACTTAAATGAATCTCTGCCTATAAATTCAAATGAAATGGACAAATTCCTGAATTAACAAAAATTGTGAAACCTCACTTAAAAATGGACAGAGTACATTTTGTTGATTTGACCAAGTATTTATAACATAAGGTATTACATTAGGTACCATCAGACATACAAAAACAAACTAAAGACCGTCCCCATGCAAAAGATAAAACAAAAATAATATGAATAGGCAGAAATCTCATTATCTATAATTATGGTAATAAGACTTTAGCCACTACCTTTTCTTCATATCCTGGATTCCTTCTTCACATTTCTTTTTAAACAAAGGCCACTTTGGAGTGTCTTGGCATATGTATTCAGCACATGCACTGACTAAGGAAAGCAAGCCCTTTTGTCTTGTGAGTGTTCTTTATACACATACACACACTCATATATACACATGTACACACAAACTTATGCACACAAACATACACACATTCATATACACAAGCATGCACACAAACTTGTACACACATTCTCACTCACACATACTCATTCTCACACTCAACACAGTCATATACACACATGCACACAAACTTGTACACACAACCTCACAATCACACATTTACACACACATTCTCATATATACACTCACATATACACTTATAGACACACACAAATTTGTACACACATACACTCACATACACTCATATCCACACAGATGCTCACAGACTCATACACACATTGTCACACTCATGCATGCATTTGTCACGTTTGCCACACACATACACACCATACACACACACACATACACACACACACACACACACACACACACACACACACAGGCTTAGGTCCTTGAGGAAAACTCATTTTGGTTGTCAGGGAAGAAGGCTTAGTTTCTTAGTTGTCCAAAATAGAAGAGGATCTGGTTTCCTCAGATTGGAAATGAGGTCTATAATTTATACTCCTCTCATATTTTGCTGGACTTTTAATTGTTTATTTGGTATTTAAATAAGCCAATAGTTCCTGTCTGGTACCCTGCCTCTTTTTTTTTTTTTTTTTTTTTTTTTGAGACAGAGTCTCACTTTGTCACCAGGTGCCAGGCTGGAGTGCAGTGATGCGATCTCGGCTCACTGCAACCTCTGCCTCCTTGGTTCAAGCAATTCTCCTGCCTCAGCCTCCTGAGTAGCTGGGATTACAGGCTCACAGACCACACCCAGCTAATTTATTTATTTATTTATTTATTTATTTATTTTTGTACTTTTAGTAGAGACAGGGTTTCACCATGTTGACCAGGATGGTCTCGATCTCTTGACCTCGTGATCCGCCCACCTCGGCCTCCCAAAGTGCTGGGATTACAGGCGTGAGCCACTGCACCTGGCCAGTATCCTGCCTCTTTAATGTCCTTTAACAGTTTGCAATTTTTCCCTAGAGCTTCTACTACCAGCTTTTCAGCAGCAACAAAAATCAGTTTTTCTCTGCTTGGGCACTGCCAACAAGCCCCCGTCTGCCATCCCACTCCTCTCCGTGAGAGCAATTCGATGCCCAGAGCCATCTGCAGGTGCAAGAGACGCAGCTCCCAGCACGTCTAAAGTAGGACTGCACAACCTTTCCGTAGTGGAAGCCAGTGGTGGACTGAGGTCTCAGCAGGCAGCTGCCTCTGGTTTCCTTTCCTGGCTGCAATCTGGTGGATGGGTGCTAGCCAGACTTAGGGGTTATTATTGCAAAACGGGCTGAAAGGAGTGTTTGAGAAGCCAGGCGTGCCAGCCAGACATGGACTGCTTTACCTAGAGTGAACACACATCGTGCTCTTGCCCTACGGCATCTTTCTTTGCAATCCAACTTTTCTCTATATAGAAGGAATAGGGAGAGGAGGTTGTATCTTTTTGTTGTTGTTCTTGTTGTTGTCATTCTGCTACTGTAGGGAGATGACTCAAGATCCTCAGACACTGGACTATTTTTTTCAAAACATCAATCGGACATTTACCACGATAGCATATGCAATGGACTTGGTGCTTGTAAGGCTTCAGTCTATTTTCACAGACACGACCTCTGCATTATAGATAATGCCAAGCTACTTCTCCAGCCTATGACAACGCTTTAGATGTCTTCTACATTTATGACTACTTTCAACAATCTAAATTTTACCCCTAGGCACTTGTGAAAGGCACAACTATTATCCAGTAAGGTTAACTGAAGAGCCTATCTGTTTGGAGAGAGAGTAGGCCTCTGGTAAGCCTGTCACAGTGTTTACCTGTAATGCAGCTGTGTGTTGTGAAAAGAGGCCCTCACTTGGGCATGAGCAAACCTGTGTTCTGCCCTGATGCAGAACTTGCTTACTGATAATAAGCCTCAGTTTCCTCAGATGCATTTCCCTACCAACGAGGAACAGGATTGCACTCACTGACCTCTAAGATTTGGATCCATCTTGAAATTCACTGATTCTACATTCTGAACATACTACAGACCCTGAATCCTCAGCCACCAAGAGCAGGGTTTGATTTTTTTTTTTTAAGAATAAATACTGTATTTAAAGTATCCATACAGCATCTCTATATATGTAATTTCAAAAAAAAGAACCGTAAATACTTTCAGCTGGATACATTTAGAATGCTTGTATTAAAACCAATTCAACAATACTCTCTGGCAGTATTCCCAGAACAGTTCCATTTGATTGGGAATTGTTTAAATTTTAATCCATTTTAAGCTCTTCTCTTTCACAATTGTGCTCTTCTTAAAATGTCGCATGTGAAATACTGACTGCAATATCACTGATTCTCTTATTAAATCATGTATCTCAGCAGTGATACTGCTACCTATTGGATGTTTTGGGGGCCACATGTAGAGTGTGTGGTGGGGTGGGGAAAATGCATTGATATGATTATAGTTGTATTTCTGTGGATTTCCTTTTTCTCCCAAGAGTACCTGCCAGAGGTCTACATATCGGGGTTAATACTATTTACTACTCTGGTCCTACTACTTGTATCTTTCCCTTTTTCTTTTAAAACATTTACGATAATAACAAAACTATTTTCCTAACCATGTATGCCAACACAGACGAATTTAGTAAGGGAAAAAAAAATGTGTATTCACTAAGTCAAACAAGCTCCTTTTCTGTAAGTTCATCATCACTCTGTTTTTCCTTTCCTGGCTAGTGCTGCACTGCTATTCCCAAATTTTTATGCAGGCTGGATCCCAAACTTCACTGGCCTTGGAAAGAGATAATGGAAAAGGCCATAGTTAAGAGTAGGAGAGGAGCTTCTGGCAGGACCCTCAAGGAGGACCAAGCTTCGTCTCCCACTCGGAGTTCTCCTGAGCCTGACATCAAGCTTTCACCACTCAATACAATCACCAGCTACACATTTTCTTAGCAGCTTTCTCTCCACCTACTCCTTTATTGACTCAAATATGGCTAGAGACCCTGAGACTTACCCTTTTGTAATAAAAGCTACCACACCTTATGCAACAACTATGTACAAAGCACCAAGTTACCCATTTCATATAAACTCTATTACTTAATTCTTACACGATCTTATAAATTAGGTCAGGCATTACCTTGTTTGTTTGTTTGTTTGTTTGTTTGTTTGTTTGTTTGTTTGTTTGTTTGAGACAGAGTCTCACTGTGTCGCCAGGCGCCAGGCTGGAGGGCAGTGGCGCGATCTCGGCTCACTGCAAACTCCACCTCCCGGGTTCAAGCAATTTTCCTGCCTCAGCCTCCCTAGTAGCTGCGACTTCAGGCGTGCACCACCACGCCGGGCTAATTTTTGTATTTTTAGTGGGGACAGGGTTTCACCATGTTGGCCAGGATGGTCTAGATCTCTTGACCTCGTGATCCATCCGCCTCGGCCTCCCAAAGTGCTGGGATTACAGGCCTGAGCCACCGCGCCCGGCCACCTTGTTTGTTTTAAAACTACGGGAACTGAGGCTCCGGGAGATTAAATAACTTGCCTAATATCCGTGCGCAATAAGAAGTTGAGCCTAGACGTGCACCCACATCTACTACATTTTACTGTTTAAAACATATGTATGTTTAAAACTAATATCAACCAGAAGTAGTATTAGAGTAAAAAAGTAAAGCCTATACTAGGGTTTGATCAAAACTACAGCATCTCTTCTTTTGTACAGGAAAGACAATGACTTCCATGATCCTCTTATTGAGTAACAGGAAAATGGCATTTGGTAGCAGTAAGGAAAGCTTTCAGACATAACCACTAGCCCTAACTTTATTGGTCTAAATACAGCTTTTTTTCACACAAAAAGAAATAGAGAGAAGTGTGGCCCAACAGAAATATAACATGAGAAACAAGCACAGGCCATATGTAGAAAACATTCTAGCAGCTACGGTTAGAACAGTAAAGGAAACCAATAAAATTCGTTTTAATAATACCTTTTATTTAACCTAATATATCCAAATATTATCCTTTCAACACACAATCAATGTTAAAATTATTAAGGTAATTTTCTTCCTTTTTCTCATACTAAGGTTTTGAAATGCCGTGCACATTTTACAACTGCAGCACAAGCCCATTCAGACTAGATGAACTTGAAGGGTTCATTAGCCAGCTGGGGCCACTGACCACCGTATTGGACCACACAGGTACAGGGAAGTGGCTGCCAGGGTTGGATTCCTAGTACTCTGGATGTTTTCCTCTCATGTTTACTACCTCAGGTCCAAAGTGCCAAACATTATATCACTACCAAAAAAAAGAACTAGGAAGGGGTGCCACCAGTAAATCTTTTCCAGTATATCTCTACTTGCATCTGTGAACTATGTCCCATAGTGACTCTTGATCATAGGGAAAGCTGGGAAAGTGAAAAGTTAGATTTTTCTGGTTTCTTTTTTTTTTTGAAATGGGGTTTTGCTCTTGTTGCCCAAGCTGGAGTGCAATGGCACAATCTTGGCTCATTGCAACCTCCGCCTCCTGGGTTCAAGCGATTCTCCTGCCTCAGCCTCCCGCGTCGCTGGAATTACAGGTGCCTGCCACCACACCCAGCTAATCTTTTATATTTTTAGTAGAGACGGGATCTCACCATGTTGACGAGACTAGCCTCAAACTTCTGACTTCAGGTGATCCATCCGCCTGGGCCTCCCAAAGTGCTGGGATTACAGGCATGAGTCACCACTCCTGGCCAGGTTTTTCTGATTTCTAATGGATGCATAAGAAAGGGGTTGGAAACACAAATGTGTTTGCCAACCAACTAAGATTGCCATGGGCATTTGTTTTGAAAATATATATATATAATATCTCTCTCTATATATATATGTGTGTATATATATATAGAGAGAGAGAGAGATAATATATATTTAGAGATATAATATATATATAATTTTTGTTAGTTTTAAATATATATATTGATATATATAAATATGTAAGTAACTTGGCCTCTCTCTCTCTCTCTCTCTCTCTCTATATATATATATATATATATATAATATATGTATGTATATAGTATAAACATGTAAGTAACCTGGTCTCTCTCTATGTGTGTGTGTGTGTGTGTGTGTGTGTGTGTGTGTGTGTGTATATATATATAACCTGGTCTCTCTCTTATATAAATATGTAAGTAACCTGGTCTCGCTCTCTCTCTCTCTCTCTCTCTCTCTCTCTCTCTCTATATATATATATATATATATATATATACACACACACACATATATA